>JAHWXV011434583.1:0-11599 GCA_024586415.1 Phrixothrix hirtus
TTTATTGTAAAATTCGTATATTGAAAATTTCAAATTGTTATTGAATTGATTAGTTTCCCATATCTTGAATTTTATGTACATTATTGCGTCATTTCTGAAATAATACGTTATGCAATGAACTTTGTCAAAATTCATTTATTTATTTGCTATAAAGTTTATTTCTTCCAAGGCTTATATTTTTATTTAATTTATTTTGAATATTACCTGGTCACAATTTTCAGATCGTCAGTTTTACATGCCAAGCTGATAAGGAGTGATCTGTTTAAACGACGTGTTGGCGCTCAACATTTTTAAACTCACTCATCATTCCCGAATTTCTTACCCCATCGCCAGAGCTAGCAAAACTACTTGGGTTCATCCAGAAATAGCAACCTTTCCTAGATGTGTGCACTTTTTGTGTAATAGTATGTTATTGGTTTATAAGTTTTGTGTTTACAATATTCCACAAATACAATAATGGTACAATCATGTGTATAATGATAATAAATTCGTACAGGTAAATAAAGGCTGTCCTACAATAGTAAATTCAGAAAATTCATATAACTCTGTTATTTTGAATCAATTGTTATGAAAATTACTGAAGAAATTTAATAATTATTTACTTTTCATATTTTCACTTTTTTCAAAAATCTAAGATTTTGAGATAAAAACTATAAAATCAAAAATTTAAATTTTTGCGGAGATCAAAATGTGGAACTTATTTCTCTAAAGGTGTTTACTTGTATACACTTTTTTATAAAATTTCAAATCAAGGGGTAGGTGTTTATAAAATTTAAAAGTCTTTAAAAATGTGTAGCTGTTCTACAATTGTAAAACAAAAAAATTCTTATATCTCTGTTATTTTTGAAGCGATTATTATAAAAATTGCGAACGATATCTGTTAAATTATTCTAATAATTCTGATATTTTTATTTTTTTTAAATCTAAGGTCTTGAGATAAAATAAAAAATTTAAATTTTTGCCGATATCAAAATATAGAACTAATTTTTGCAAAGATGTTTACTTCTATACACTTTTTTCAAATTACGGCATTTATAGCACTTAAAGATGTTTAAAAATATGTAGAGGTTGTTTTGTTTCATTTTTAGTTGTCCAAAATGAGTCGAATCCGTGAATTATAATTCACTCTGGACGACTATAACTAGTACTTCTAAAATACCATAAATCATTTAAAATGCGAATGTTTGTTTAATATTTACCAGTCTCAAAAAGCATGAATAATCTTTTATGGTTTTACTGTACCAGAGATTGTGTAACGTTTCCCGTGGAAATGTAGTAATAACGAGAAACCCAATCTAATGGAATTTCCAGAATTCCACGTGTCTTCGCTATATTTGTAATTCCGGAAATGTATTAACTAAGACTTAATTAAAGGCAAAACAAACTGTAAGAAAGTGTTAAATACCGTGCGCAAGTGTATAATTTTAGTTTAAATTGCAAATAGAAAAATTTCTTAATTAAAAGCTATTATAAAACATGCTATAAGTTAATTAATAAAAATTGGACAACCTGACGCATAAATAAGCGTTTACCGTCCGAAATCAATCAAGATTGTTTTGATAATTAATAATAATTAACATATGCAACAATTTCAAATGATTAGTAAATTAGTAAAAACTAATTAAATACTATTGCGTAATATTGCGTCACATTTTGCAAAAGAAAATGTATTTGTTATCCGAATTGATTAGATAGCATAAATCGTAAAAGCATTCTGTAAAGTCAAGTTATTTTGTCATTAAATTTTGCAGTGTTCTTAGCGCGACGCCTTCTGTACACGCCAAGCCTTCTAAAATCCTGAATACTGTTCATATTAACAAACCGTTAAAAACTGCCGCATGATAGAGATCTACATACACAGATTCTAGAACGACGCTCTATTTCTTGCTGCTCTGAAACAAGGAAGACCGAATGTAGAACATTATAACCTCAAGAATCCTCGTAACTGAGTATCCCTAGTGTTACCGCCGCAGAACCCGCAACGAAATCAACAGTGGGTCGACCACAAACAAGTTGCTCTGTAATTATTTGTGTCTGACGCCGAGCGTCCGTTACGTCGTTGTGCATTGAATTGTATTGATAGAGGACGCACAACTGCGCTGTACCGAAACCATCCGTCATATAAAACATCCCGTCATATGCAGATGAATTGCTAGGTTTCGATCTGTAAACGACGCCAAACGTCGTGACGTTTAGCAAAATTGAGTGGCAAGGAAGGTCGCGAGTATATGCGAACCAGATACCCGTCCTCTGTACAAATTACGTACACGACGCCCGCCAAGAGCGATGCGCCCGTGCTTAGATCTCAAAGCAAACTGCTGACTCTTGCATTCAGAAATATCAGGAATGCAGACTTGACCGAGACAGGACACGATCGCCGACCAGTCGCTTCAACGCCGCACCGATTTCAAATACTAATAGCCGTATAAGCCTCATGCAAAAGCTGACTTTCCATGCATACGTAAATAATTGTAAATAATCTATTCTTGCCTGCTGTCAGAAAACCATGTTTATTTTATTTTCATTTTGAACTATTACAATTTGATTTGATTTGTGTTCCAATTTCCGTTTAATTTTGTAAATAAATTATGACTGTCATCTTTCTTTTAATACCGCCGAAAACCGAAATGATCATCAATTAAATGTTACCGACGCTCGTTTCATGATCGAAATCCGAGCGACGTCATTTCCACAAACGACGTCCCCCGGTAAATAATTATTTTATAGGTATACCAGCCCCATAACCAGACGAAGTGAGAGCCTCCCAAGTTACCGAGTACTTCATCAAGACCCTCCCCCGCACGACTAAGCTATCGCCGAGTAGACTGTAAATTATTTGTCTTTCCCGTGTACCTTTCACTACGAATTGAAACGTCACAGTTGTTTAGGGTGAATGTTTTGAAAGACCATAGTATTTATGGAAATTAAAATTTGATTTATTAAATTGCATAGTTTATCAGTACTATCCTATACTATGGCATCTCTCCTCCGTAGATATTTAGTGAAAGAACAGTACAACAAATAAATATAGGTAGGCTTAATGAAAAAGGTAGATAAATAAATAGTAACTATACAGGGTGCCTAGTTTAAGCGTCGTTCTTTTATTGCGCGCTTATTATTGGTTTTATAAAAATCTTGATAGAGGAAATGTAAATAAGGCTAAAGGAAACAAGTTTTAAAATTTGCATAGCATATAAGGGACGTCCCAAATCTTCGTAACCTAAGGAAGCATGATTTTTAAATACGACACCCTATATTTTTGTGATGTAATTTATAGTTCTATGTAAAACCTGTATGCAAATTTAAAGTATTTTTAAAATATAATAAAAGGGCGCCAAGTTATGAAGTTTATGTGTATTAATATTTCTTAGCTAATATCTAGTTTCCATTTAATGTGTAATAATGCAGATAATTTTCAGTTCCTTATTTTAAAATTTTAATCATAGCAACGCCTAAGAGACCTCCCACATATGTCAAAATATATCTAAACTTTAAATGTTGTACAAGGCATTCTAAAAGATATTTGAAACAATTAACATATTTAGTTCCAATTTTCACAAATTTTCTAAATGGAATACCCCATATTTTTGTAATGTAATTGAATGCTATATGTAATCTGCATTCAATTCTAAAGTTTTTAAAATCAAATGGAGTGGTGCCAAGTTATGAATTTTACTTGTCTTTCGTAGCTAATATCTAGCATCCAATATTACAATCAATTACAATTCCCGCCTTTATTGTTTAATGAAGCTTCATTCAGATGTCTTCTGACTCTCCAAGGCGATATCTCGACATCGCGAACGTTCGCGAGATGATTTTTCAGAGCGTTGCCCTTACCACGTTTTTAGTAGTTACAGTAAATGCAAAACATATTTTTTTAAGACAAAAAGAAAACTAGCATGCTATACCAAAGTCTCGATTTTTAGATGACCTTTTGTACCGCGAATTCAGACTTATTCAGAATTCATACAGAGTTATGTTTAATATGACCAACATAGCTACTGAATCATATAATTCCGCAGTTGCAAAGTTTGTGAGAGATAAAATGATTAATTTCGCTATAAAAAGATGTCAGTCTGCAACAAAAAAAGAATATATTTCTTTAGTACGTAAAAAATGACAAATATTTAATATTTGACAATATTTTTAAAACAAGGACGTCAACGTGTAACATGATTTCTTGGAGGGTACAAAAACCATAGCTTAAGTTCTTATCATCCTAAGACGTGTACGAGACAAAGTAACTAAGAAAGACACACTGACCTCAATTATATTCGCAAGAGTGAAAGGATAGACTGCACCTGCTCTTTTTGTTGACCAGATGTGGACTTTTGTTAAGCTGAAGACAGCCAAACTATTTCAATTTAGTGGAATCACTGCAAACCATATCACCAAAAACTATTATTTGCCTAATTAGGTTTCCACGTTGGACGATGATAAACTACATTTTTCTTTAATTATTAAAGACAACCATAGTTAATGGGTCCCATCGGACTTGCTATAGATAATAAGAGGAAATTAATTAGGATCTTAATTAATTCAAAATCAAACTTACCCGCCTTGATAAACAATCACACACGGCGAAGCAAGAAAATAAATAAAGCTTACAATTAATGCATTACATCATTTAAAGAAACTAAATGCGGAGCGAAGATCATTTCATGTACGACAGTAAGCTTATGCTGACCTTCATACATATCAACTGATATAGCGTCGAATTTACCTAATATTTAAAGAGCAGAGGCGTACTCCGCCATAGTTTTACATCTACAATTTTAATTTTTAACCAACTTTGAGAATTCTACAACTGAAGCCCTTACGTTAAGAGATGTAATTTAAATAATTTCATTTGAATTACTATAATTCACCGAAAACACTGACAATTAAGAAAAATAACGTTACAGACTATATTAATCTGAATACCTCCTCAAGAACTGCAACTAAAAGCAAATTTGAGAAAGATCTATTCAACCTGATGAGTGCCATTTTTGGAAAAATCATGGAAAATATAAATTGTAGTGCTGTGAAGTTAGTTACTATATGGGTAGGTCGATATGGCACTGAGACCCGAATTGCCAGTCCAAATTTTAAATCTACAACAATTTTTTTTAAAGATTTAGTTGGGATTGAATTAAACATAAGCGAACTATATTTCAATAAGCCAATTTATGTAGGCATGTGTATTCCCGATATTTCAAAAACTTCGATTTATCAATTTCACTATAACTACATGGTGTCTGAGTTCGCAAGCAGCTGTTATCTTCTGTATACGGATATAGATTCCCCATATATCAGGTTAATTACGAGGATTTGTATGAAATAATTCGGCGAGACTGCTCTAAACATTTTGACACATTCAACTATTCTTACAGTAATATATAGAACATTCCTTTAGTGAATAAGAAAGTGTTGGGCATGATGAAGGATGAAATGTGTGGAAAAGATCTAAAATGTACGCTGTAAGAGTTGAAGGAGAAGCTAGCGTGAAGAGATTTAAAGGTATGAAAAGTACATTATTAAAAATATAATAACTTTCGATAATTATGTAGAGCGCTCACACGGCAATATGCAGATGTCGGTTAATCGAAATCTCATCGTGTCAAGTAGGCATGACGTTTCCTAGATATCTCAAACAAAAATAGCGCAGTCCGCATGAAAAAGGTACTTAACTAAAGCCAGCTATAATACGTTACCGCATGGGCTTTCAGTATAATACAGCTATGCACCACGTCAGCTGCATTCTTATATGTTTATTTAAATCAATTATACACCCGTGTATGTATATTATTGCATATGTGGTTAGAGTTAGTAAATTTAGAAGAACATTCAAAGAGGGTCTACTGGGCTTCTCATAATTATAAAACGTAATTTTACTATTCCTATATAAGCCGATTAATGTGCAATATATTATTCTTGGCGGTTTCAATGAACTTGAATTAGGGAAAACTAAACATGATGACGCATATCTGGGTGAAAAAATGTTGAAGCGTAAATGCAGTATATGTTAAATGCTAGACCTTCTAACGGCTATCTGGATAAATGCATCTGATGTACTTAAGAATCTATTTTTAAGCTTTGATATGTACTATAGTTAAATAAAATTAAAACTTATAAATAAAGCGATTTTTATTATTCCTTTAAATTACATTTTGCAGACGCTAAGTGGAATAGTGGACTCTATATTTACTTCGTAATCGAATGCTTAAGAGAATACCCTCATCCAAAATGGTCGCCACGCACCGTATCACATTAGAGGACATCTGCGCTTTCATTGACGGCAATGATACATGACCGCTTTGGTAAAAACCGGTCAGCTGGAAGTTACGGTCGCGTACCCAGCGGACCCGAAAACGTGTATTCCCATTAAAATTTCGACATCGAAAATAATACGTTCCCTTTTACCTACATTTCATATAGGGTAAGAAGAAATAAAAATTACTATCAGGATGAATTTAATGAATATACAAAGTTGATTTTTAATTTCACTGCCAATGGTGATGTTTGTGATGTTATGTTCCTGTTCAGGTTGTTGCTCTATAGGTACTTCTTCATTTTCAAACACTGTAAAATCTGGTTTATCTGCGATATTATGCAATATACAACATGCATGTATAAATTCGACTGTTCCCTTATGGCCTTGTAATTTAACATGATACAAAGATCTAAATCTTTGTTTCATAAACCGAATGTATATTCAATGAAGACACGAGCTGAACTGAGTTTTTTGCTAAAATGTTTTTGAGCAGCAGTTGTCTCTATACGGAGTCATCAGATAGGACAACACAAGTTATGTAGAGTTACCCAAAATGTAATAATTTACAAAACAGATAATATATAAAGAGAGCTTTGCTAAGTTTAATATTTATTACCATTATCTATATTCTGTAGTTTTTATATATAGTAGAATTTTTAAATATGCGGCCATCATGACAAGAACCTGGAAATTCAATAAATATATTAATGAATTGTTTTTGCATCGCATATTCCTTGTAATATAACGGAATAAAATCCCTTCCCGTTACAATAATCTGTATGTTTTTCAATCGGTTTGCCTATTTTAATATGTGTTGCATCTTCGCAGCCTTAAAAATATAATGACTAATTAGAAAAGGTACCTACTATTAAATTATACTCTTTATTTTGTAACAGAAAATATATGTATATTTTGTATAGGGTAACTGTGGGAGAGATGCCTTATCAGGAGAGACGCTGCACTTGCTATCTCAGCTAATTTAATAGAAAGAGCGGGGAAGCGAGTTCATGAATCGTATTACCTCATGAGTTGACACTTCGTCATCAGTGCTTGGACAGCTGTTATTGTAAATGTAACATTTAAAATAATAAATACCACAAAATTACTATAAAATATTTTTTATATTTTGTTAGTTATTAAAAATTAATATACGAGCACGTATTTATTAAGGTGAGCAAATATTTTATTATACATAAAAGGGTGAAATATTTTCTAATAATTATGGGCTTCCCCTGTAACAAACACGCTGCGGTATCTTTCCCACAAGATTAGGAGAGATGGCGCAATTTTTTTTTGTTTTATTGTTGTCAGATAAAGGTCTTTGTGTTTTTTTAGGATGCCTAAGAAATATGTGAGGAAAGGAAATGTAAGTAGAGGTCAATGGTCGGAAGATCTAAAAATAGCAATTCAACAAGTTGTTGCAACCACAACTATCTCAGCCTTCCTCATCAATACAACTTGATCCTTCCACTCACAACCCGAAACTTCGATTATCAATATTTTAGAAACACCTACCAAACTTTTAGAAGATGTAAGCCCCAGTCCAAAATTGGGAGTTTCGTTCAGTAAAAGGAAACAAGTAGCAAAGGTTTTAACGTCAGTAGAAAATGTTAACTTTAAAAAAACAAACAATTGATCCTTAATCAAAGAGTAAAAAAGAAGTAAGCTTGATACCGCAAGGGGAAATGAGGAAAGAGAGGAGGAAAAGGTAGCGACTTCTCATGTTGAACTTATCGTTAACAATGTAGAAATTTATACTGAATGCTGGGAAGATTATTTTAAAAAGAAGAGCAAAAGTGAATCAATAAAATGTACAAAATGTCACAAATAGCTTCATGAAACTTGCACAATCTATAAAAACCCACACTACGGCAACAAGATGTAGGTGAGATGCGCGCCGTTTTACAAAGCTATTGTTTTTGATATAGCAATTAATTAATTATTCAAAATTAGTAAGTTTGTCTGTTTAAAATTATGAATAAATAACCAATGTTTTATATTAAATGCTTGTTTTTATCGAGTTTCTTTAACCTTTAGTTTTAGTGGAGTTTTTATGAAATTTCCGGCAACTCTCCCAGATTTACCCCACATACCTATAACTATTGGGAATTGCTTTTTGTTTTGAAAAAAATCTTTTGTTTTTACTTGTTTTATATCTGATGGCCATTTTATAACATCTGGGCAAGCGTTTGTAAAAATTCGCATACTCTAGTAATTATTAAATGTAATGTTTTCAAACAAAGGTTAAATCTGTCTGCTACATCTCGAAATAAAGCACAGTGATATCCGACATACCAAAGAAACACTAATATTGTTTTCTTTGGTGATATCGTAAATGCTCGTGAATTTTAAACATCTTACAAAAATTGGTAAGTGCAACTTTTAAAATAAACATACATACCATATTTAGTTAAATTTAAATATGTAGGCGAATTTTTATATCCTTCTATTAATTCATAGGTCACAGCTCTGCGTCCTAGACCAGCTGAATTGGCGTGTGGTACGTAACATGTTGGAAGTAGTGTTTCGATGCACTGGTGTCAAGATCCTGGTATGTAGTTGGAATCCAAATGAACTCCAACACTGACAGAATCTGTGAACTGCCATTTTTTCAGGACACGGGGCTACAAGTATGGATCGCAGTGCAGATTCCAACATTCGCAAGCAAAGGTAGAACCATCGCAAGTGCAAAATCCTAGGTCACTTATGTAACAGTCTTTAGGAGGGAGTAGTATAACAAAAACTAGAAACAATAAAAACTTAATGGATCACTCTGAAACATTTTAGCACCTTTCTTATAATAAAATAAATGATTTAATTACAAATGACTCGTTGCGGTAACTGATATCTGTCAATTAAATTATGTCAGCAGTGACTCATAGCATTGCAATTTATTGCATCATTATTATGACTAATTTTATTTTTTACTATGTAACGGGTTCATTGGCTGTTTCAGATATTTTGTCAAAGATATATCTACTAGAGTACGAATCGTTGATAATTACTAACGGTGATTACGGCGTTACTAAGAGCGAGTTCCATTTCGCGCACTAGAGCACACTTTTTGCAAACTCAAACGGAATTTCGCGTTTCACTTCTATTTAGGGATTGCTATAATTGAAAGTTACGCGTTTCACTTGATTTCCCGCATCGACAAACTCGCTCGCGGGGCGATATATTTTGCACCGTCTCGGGTAGTCAGCGCAAGTTAGAAAACTAGTAAATATCTGTCAACTTGATATTTCTAAAGTAAAAATCTACTCGAACTTTGAACCTTTGTTCTGTGGTTTGAAGGATCGAAGATATTATAGTTAGTGCTTAAGAAATTTTAGTTTCTTCCAAATGTAGTGATGATGATGAGGAATTAATTCAACTTGCAAGATTTATATCGAAAAAAATGGAACTTCCAGGTATTCATAATTTTAGTATTTAATTCATAATATTTATTGTTACAGCTTAAATCAAACTTGCGGTTTGGAATTTAAGAAAATACACTGAAGCTATTAATTGGAAAATTTAAAAATACTGAATTCTTTTCAACTCTGAAAATACATTAATATTAGGAAAAAATGTAATGCTACTTTTTTAATATAATTAAATATGTAAAATTTGTGTTCTTAAACTAATATGCTACATTAATAAAATAAACTTTGTTTTATAAATTAGAAGGTTATATGGCTATCTATATTGAGGTTATGTTCATATAGCATCCAACCATAGAATACATACTCTAAACACGATTTTATTTGTGATCGAACACAGGATCAACTGAAACATGATTCCCAAAATAACTACACTAGGATGAAGTTGAAAACGGTCCACAGGAAGTGGATATTGAATTCGAGAAGAAACTGCTCAGAGCCAGTTCGTTCCATAGTGCACAAAGTGGAACACGCTATAAGTACCGCAACACTACGTATCCTTAGTCACGTCGGAGTGTTATTTATTTTCTCGTTATGTTAGAAACATAGCTTTTCTAGGGCGCGTTTCGAAATTCAACATAAGGTGCAACCACTCAACAGTTACGTCATCTGTATGATTCTGAGGCACATCAGAAATTTAGGAACGATTTTGATGAATATGTTTTGTATTCATGCGCATTGTTTGTAATTCATAACCAAAAATTTTAAAGGCCAAGCAATTTTATTGAACCAATAAAAAATTACAAAATATCCATATTTTAAGCACTTATGATCACTAATTTAATTTTATATAGGTCCCTTGAAGTTCTTAATTTAGGCACAAATCGAATTTAGGCATAAACAACTTTACGCGGGAACATCTGTTTTCTCCCACCAATCCATCATAAAAACCAAGTTCAAAGTCCGAAACGCGCCCATATGTTTCTCTAATTGACAGGAGAAATTCGTGCGTTATAATTTGTTTGTGGAAGCCCATTTAAATGTGGTAGGTAAAAGGTTACTTAAAATTACCTTTCATTAATTAAGGTATACTTTTATAGCAGTTTGGTTTAGGCGCAGAACATTTGATTTGAAGCATCAGTTTGGCTTGATACATGACATAATTCATATGTCGACATAAAAAATACTATACAACCCTGGATTTGGCAGTGTGTTGTCGGCCAGCCTCCATGGTCATTCCTCGTAGTAAATATATCAGGAGCCGTCGAAACCTGGACGCTAACAAAAAATACTTTACTATTTAGTAGTCCTACTGTCAGGGTTTGCCCTAGATTTTGTTTTTATTGGGATAAGCGTTGGATACTCGTCGAAATTATTAGAACATCTTCCCATTTAGTACTTATTAAGAGGGCGGATTATAATCAAACCGTGTTAGTTGACAATTTTGGGAGTAAGGTGTGCTTGAATCTATCACTGGGAGGTACGAACGTTAGTTGTGAGGAATCTGTTTATTTCGAAACCATCATACTAGTTATTAACATTAGCTGTTAGTGACACAGTTCTGGTGAAGCCAATTAAATCCGATTAAGATGCATTTTGGTACTACTGGCATTTACATTAACCATAGGACTGTTTTAAGGGTGTAGTTTTGATAGTACATACATTTTTTACGGTAAATGAATATTTATGAGACGTTAACTTTGGCCAAAATAAATCGTAACCTTCACAGCTAGATTTTGTCACAGATAAACTGCTTTGAATTTGATGAAAACTTTAATTATGAAAGTACTTCTACTGAGGTTTACAATACGGGAGTATTAATAGATTACGACTTTAATAAGTTACATAGGTCACGTACATAGTTGCAATTTTATTATTAGACCACGCCTATCCTTTAGTTGTGTTCTTACCGTCACTTTTCACATCTTTGCTTCCAACCCCAGGTAGAATTATCTCAGAACCATCAAAACCTGTAATATTATTT
>JAHWXV011439399.1:0-10138 GCA_024586415.1 Phrixothrix hirtus
TAAAATTTTCCGAATAGGTATTTCATTTTTGAAGTTTTGTCCAGGTTTTCTTAGATTTTGACCACTGTACGACGTTAGATTAAATTTAAGTACCTGGAATGTGTTGAAAAAGGTATAAAATATTGCAAGGGTGTTTAGTATGATGAAATGAACATGAGTGCGCGAATGGATCATTTCCGAGATATGGGCCATTTTAGGTATCCCTAAGATTATGGTTCTATCTATTATTGCCATTTAGTCGAAAAAACACGCAAGAATGAAATATATGTTACAAATAAATCAGGGTAGGTGCTCAAGATGCCCTCCTTCAATTTCACTACACGCTATGCAATGCTTCAATAGGAAATGTACAACAACTTTATAGCGAATACCTTGCCTGAGCTTTTAGGCGATCTACCCCTAAACCGGTGACGCTAAATTTGGTGAATGCATGACGGTTCATTTGCATACCTTTCGGTTTGCGCAAGACAACATTTTAACAACAGATGGATACGGTGAAGTGGTTCTGGTGCATGGATAACTAGATCTCCTGGCCTGTATTTCTTTGTTTGGAGTTATTTAAATAATCTATTTTATTTAGTACTAATAGATAACCCTGAGTAGTTCCATCAATTACTTCATAAGGCATGCCAAACTATTTAAGCACAATAGAAGCGACGGTCCACGTGTGTAGTGAAATAGGAAAGGGGTATTTTTTTGCACCTAGTTTGATTTCTTTCAACAAATATTTAATTTCTTATGCATCTTTTCAAATAAAGCAAAATAGAGAGAACATTTTGAAAATATTTGGGCCACGTAAAATGGCCCACCTTCATTAAGACTGTTCGATTTAATTTTGGCAGTACTAAACATAAGATTTACACCTTATTTTAACACCCTGTATACAAAGATTATCCAAGAAAACGTTTGCACATTGATATGAGATTAAAATTCCCTTCTTAGGAAAACGAGGTATCAACATATAAAAAATAAAACTCACATGCCGTGATAATACTTCAAAAAAATAAACGGAACACTCGAGCGCTCGCTCTAGTTTTTGCGAGATTATGTGCAGAGCTAACTACTCTCAACCAATAAAATAAAAACGAACTGTATCTGAGTCTGAGACTCCTCAAAAAGTTATTCAGCAATTGCTCACAAATCGCAAGCTCTCTTTGTACCATCTAGGAGCTTTTGCACTTAAAACTTGATGTAATAAAATAGTATGAGATCAGCTACGGGGAATATTAACCTTTATGTCACTACAAGCGGCTGGGTTGAAACTTTCTTAAACGTATATTCTTAAGAATTATTGTGTAACATTGTAGCAATTGGTATTTAAAATAACGATTTTATAAAACAAAGAATTCCTTATAAAAACTTATGGGAATGATTGTTAAATATATAAAAAGTATGTGTTTTTGAAATGGAACTTACGAATGAGATAATGTAATTCTTGTATACGGAATGCTTCGAAAAAACAAAACCAATTGTAGTTTTCGAAAGGAGATAAAAGGTGTAACATGCACTGATTGTAATAAAATTATTATTAACGAATTGAATGCACCGAAATTTAGTTAGAAATATTTTTGAAGGGCACATAAAACTAAACTTAAAGGTTAAATAAAATCCATAATTTTATCTCAAATTAACTTACGCGAATGCACAAAATGAGTGAACAGTATGTGTAGTAAGTGCAGTCGAATCTATATTATAAACAATAGAATTCAGTGGTGTAAACAGTGAATCTCAAAAATCTACCGCAAAGAACGTTTAAAGTATACTGCGTCGCAAACACCAAAACGATAAGATAAAAAACAAGGTGCGATCGAAACAAATTTTAAGCGTGAAAAATATAGCAGCTTGCCACGTTGTTGCACTGGATTGAACAAAAATCGAAATGCAATACGGTTCCAAACCATGAGACACCGTGTACAAGTATAAAATTTTGCTTATGCCGGAAGCTGCAGTCACAGAGTGGGAGTGGGCGGTTGAAAGTGTTCTAGTTTCTTATGGCGTTGCTCCGAAGTACAAAAAAAGAATTTTGCAATCGTCTGCCTAAAAATTTAGCGGTAAGAAGTGCGTCAAAAGATAAACAAATACGAAAATCTTAAGTGAAACCTTATTAATTACTGATTCCCTAAATGAGCGCCACGACGTTTTTGTATTGATGTTAAAGAAAAGGGCTCCCCCGTATGTAATGTTAACGAGAATCGTAAAATACTTTTCTTGGTTTTATACCCGAAACGGCGAAAAAGTATAGTTTAGTTTAAAGCTACAAAAATTTAAATCACAATAAAATATTTAACTTCCCGAAAGAAAAAGTAAAGGATATTTTGAATAGTATCAAAAATCACAAACTCAATATGTAACAAATAAAAGAATAGAGTTTATTTACTCGGCCAAAATAACATATATAAACAATTAAAACTTTTAAATCAAGTTCGTCTATGACGATTCTTATAAATATTATTGTTTCACTAAATTTAATGTTTATAATTGCAAAGTTCATATACCGCATAGGTATTACGAGATCCTAATATGAATTTAAATTTTAAAAAAAATAAGACAAGAAATTTGCAAAGCTACGAGAGTAATTAAATGAACCAAAATAAAAGAAAAGAAAATAAGTTCCCGAATACGTAGATTATGCAACCTCAGACAATTTTATTATGTGTTTATAATCGAGTAAAATTACTTAAAATGATCGTATCGCTTTCGTAAGACTTATTTACACAAAATTAATTAAAAATGTACCAATATTTAAATATGAATTACTGATTCTTAAATTTAGAGTGACAAAGAAATTAATAAAACTTGTAATTATTAAATTGACAAAAAAATATTATCTAATAAAGAGATGTTAACTAAAATAAAATTTATTTGATGCAAATGATAAAGCTATACAAAGTTGAATAAATTTATCAACACATTGGCGGCCTGTGACAAGGCATGAACACTGTCCTACTAAAGCGGGAAATAACTTTTAATACTACTGACATTAAAAATGAGTATTACAAGACTATACGGTGCGTAATCGTTGTGGAAGTATTTTAATATTACAAAAGCATATTTATGCTGCTACAAATTAAGTACAAATCAAAAACAACTAATATTTAATAAATGACAAATTTAACTAGTATACCAAGTAGTTTAAAAGTACATGTTACTGAATGCAAGGTGAAAGTTTATTAACTGAAGTTATCTGACTTCTGATTTTCGTAGATTCATGGTCCGAATAAAATATACTACTCAATTAACAAAACAAAATTAGCATGAAGCTCACCCAACAACATTCATGACGACAAATGGACCGAAATCTCCTGAAGGATGCCAAATTAGGACCATCCTCTAGGTGACTCAACCGAGATGAACCCTAGGTGGTCTAAAAAAGTCACGTCTAAAGACAATTCGATGTCAGGATAAGTGATCTTCGCGATCCCACATGTTCATAGAATAATCGAATCGGGCATAAACATTAACTCCTCATGAAAACTATAAGAAAGAAGTTAATTGTAAATTTAAAATAAAATGACAAAAAGACAAAATAAATTCTCACCCGTTGTATTTACCGTTTTCACCCCTAACGCCTACAGAATTTACACTATAAAACCTAAATAACTTGTATATTCACATTCCTAGTGGACAAAATCGAATGCATTACAACTTACCTTGCGTAGTCAACTACCTAACGCATTGAAGAAAAACTGCATATCTGCATTTTCAAGGTTAGCGAGAAAGCATGTTTCTTATCTATCAAGCACTTAATACGAAACCAAGTTCGAATTCTACCTTGAAGACCAAAATAATTTATATTAATTTAAAATAATATGTATTTTACCTTGAACAATGAAGAAAAATTTTAATTTTTATAGAATATGAAATATAAACGTTACAAGCTCTAAGCCTTCTACTTTAAACCAGAGGTTTATTCCTTTTTTTACAGTGTATCGATTGCTAAGATCGTCACGATCATTGTTAATTCCGATTAGAATGTTCAAACACACAAAAAATAAGAAACGTTGAAGGGAAATGGAAAAAAAAAATTGGTTATTTTAAGAACTCTTTTGAACACTATTCAATTCGCTATAGACTGGACATAGCTGAAGTTTACAATAAATATTCACATCGCTCAAAATTCCTAGAATTAATAAAAATGTCAAATCGTCAATAAAATTGTTCAGGACGGTCGTCGTTTGAACGTTTCTGCCGTTACAGCTGCGATTACACTGACAAAAAATCAGTGCAATTAACTGAATGAACATAATTTCCTTGCTTATAATGGATTTGAAAGTTTTAACATCTGAATAAAAGAACAGTCAAAAAATATTTCCTTTAACTGCTTGGAAAGGGTCCAGAAGTACCGAAACTTTTTAGAAAACTTTTCAGTATAATGCAAGAACAAAGAAGCTTTTTGAAATATCTAAAGAAAGCTGTAGAATTTCTGAAATGATAACTAATGGATTTCTTATTCATAGAGGATATCTTTTTCACATTTTCAAAAATCAAAGATTTATTAAAACAAAGCCATTCCTACTGACAAATTATTACATAAGCCCGTGATTTAAAAGTTGTATAGAGATAGATGGAGATAAATAAAACATTTTAATAGCCGTAGTTTAATAAAGATTTATCCAGTTTTGCTTTAAAAATTACAACAAGCAAAGCAGTACAGTTTAATGAATAGCAAGGACTTCAAATGCGTTCAAAATGTGAATGGTGAAATTAATTCTAAACATTATTACCTGCTCGGTTATTTTATGTTTAAGCAGAGGCTCTAATACAAAACAAAACCCAGCATCTGTTATTAAATATTATAATTATTATCAGTTGCAATTGCAATTTTTAACAAACAAGTCATACCCGCATCATAATAGATGGTTGAAAGTCGTTCTTTTAAAAATTACTTTCAGAGAATTCATTTCAGAGTCTAGTCAAGAGGTCTATTAAAGATACCGTGTGTTATGAAAATGATATAAACTTATTTTTCTAAAATGGTAGATATGTAACGATTGTATGTTGGGTTGCATATTGTGATAGAGTATTTCCATAATGAAATTAATTTAAATTATAACTATTCAGCCGCAAATTAGAATTTTTAAATTAGCTGAGCAATAATTGAACTAAAATGCTTAAAATGAAGTATGGAATTATTGACTAGAAGTACATAACTTAGGTCACAAAAAGCGATAGGCATTCCTTAGTAGAAGGATTTTATCCTCATCTTTTTTAAAGAAGAAATAGTGCTTTGTGCAACATTCCATACGTTAACTTCCTCCTTTGATAGTACTTTTAGACTATTGCTTTAACAGTAAACACCAAATAGGAGAAATAGAATATGTTTTAAAAGATCTAAAGGTAGTATTGAATTCACAGCATAGAAAACCCTTTAAGGTAAAGAATCTAAGATCGAAATTGGCTCATTGTTAACATTTTCAATATGCCTTATATTGAAATAGTCTTGATAAGCAATTTAAAATAATTCTTTTTAATATGTATCTTCTGTAGTCATTGTTTGCAACTCAAATAGATAACAAAATCTAAATCTGGAGATAAATGCTGCTAAAATAGGTAAAAATTATTAGAGAAACGTTGTAAAGGCTTTAATTAACTCAATAACTTAAACAAAGCTACGTTTCAAAGATAATATTTATTTCGTTTACGACGTAGAACGTGTACTGTGAGTCTACTCTCAACGTCGCAAGATTCGGTTATACCAGCTAGTTCACCTGATGACGGAGAGGGATCAGAGTTAACACAACGTAGGCCAGCTTCCAACAAAGTAAAAGAAAAAGAATGGGCGCCAGTCGTTCGCAGAATCGCAGAGGCAACACACACGACAAGGTGTGTGGTGTACTTACTTTACCCTAAATATTCTCAACCTGGACCGTTGGTCCAGAAGCCAGAATCTTCACTTAGCTGAAAAAGGGTTAGCTAATGCTGCTCGTCGAAAATAATTCAAAACAGATGGTTAAGAACAGTATTTATTCCATCAAACTGGCGAAATCAATAAATAAAGAAGTATTGCAAATCAACAAAAAGGTTTAAGTACTGCTAGTACAACGAAGTAAATTTATGTTCTCGAAGGGACGCATAAATCAAGCTAAAGTTACTGAATTTGCCTTTTGCGGATTAAGGCTAACGCAAAATATAATAATTAATCGAACGTACCTCGTATATCAAGCGGTAAAATATGAATAGGAATAGCAACTACGTCTTATTTGGAAGCAAGTGAATGAAAAGCAGCAAATTAATGTTAAATGAGAAGCAAAGCGTTACTAAGTCATAATTCACTATCAGCGAAGTAATAAAAGAGATCTTCCCTAAAAACAATTTGACTGAAAGTCAATTTGTGGCGGTTTCGTTTTCGAGAATAAACCAAGCATGCATGTATAACCACTGAAATAACTGGATCATAAATTAATTAAAAAAAAGTAACTTTATGATAGTGATTAAATATTACATATGTTCTAAGTTACAAGTTAAAACGTAAGTAAGTAGAACTTCATATGTGGCAAAGATAATTTGATAAAATTCAACGAAGTTGTTAACTAAAGACATTGTAGCTTATTTATAGAAAGTAATTATTAAATTAATTAATCGGCATTCACCGTGCGCTGCAGCGACATAATGTAAAAGAATAAAAATCTAAATTTACGACCTTATTTTGAGTCTTGAAGTAATCAGCAGTCAATATCCATACGGTGGCAACATCTTAATACAACGCCTGGCAGAACGTAGTCCCCAGCACTAAACTAATAAATATAAAACAACAATTACCAATAATGTTAATTAGAAAATCGGCGAAATACATACCGGTGGATAGATGTTACAGGAGCACAAAGAAAAATTAACCGTTTATGCACAGAGCGATTATTGAAAAGAAAGAAACAAGTCGTGCTTGTGACTATAAGATGTTAACATGAAAAACCTTGCAAATACGAAATGTTTGTGGAATTTCACCAAAGACTTTAGATTTAATTCGAATGCGTTAAATCGCGGCACTATTTTTTAAATAAGATGTTAAAATACAGAATTCTCTGTAACAGATTAATTGGTAATTAATAATGAAACGAATTTGTAGCAAAAGAATTTTGATAGCGACTGGAAATAAATTATGTATATACAATCAACGCTAGATTAAAAATAAAACATGAATTTCAATTTATATGCCCAATACTTTAACCAAGTGTATAAGATGTTCACCAAAATAATAATTAATTTGTATTAGTAAACGAAAAGAGTCTAAATCTAATTTTAACCATGACACGTTATCAAGCACAATAGAGTGGCCAAATCAATTTGGTGTAGTGATTAACATGTTTTCCTCTACATTCAAGGGATGCGGATTCAAACCAGATCGAGGCGGGTAAAGTTTTCAATGGAGAAAAATTGAAAAAGCACGCCTTCTTTTCAGATAAGCAACTAAAATCGTAGGTCCCGTGTTAATGTGATGTCCGGCATGTTAATATTCTTACTGGCGGTGGAACTCATCCAGATTCGGTAAAATAACCAGTAGTTCAAAACAAGAGCTCCAAGGGAATTTCCACATCTCGTAGTCTCACCCACAAGACAAAACCAATAGACATCAAACAATGCAAAGGGATTAAATTTAAAGAACATCCCTTATTTAAGGGAACCAAATGTTATTTAAATCAACAGAATATTTCAAAGTATGGTTTTAATTATTGCATTTTATGTAAGTTGTTTCTTTAAGTTTCTTTTAAAAATCCAATTCTATCTGGAGGTAATGTTATGCTCTATCCAAAAAATACCAAACCGAGTTCAGACCAATGTTCAATAATATAAGATTTTCCAAATTGGCCGTTCTTGATGTATTCTTTATGTTCATTAACTCTTATTTCCAATGATCTTCTGCTTTCTCTAATATAGAATTTATAACAATTGCAAGGAATTTTCCAAGTACCAATATCTGATTAACAGGTTTAATAGTTAAAATTGAACGCAAATAATTTTTTTTTAGTACTAAAAACGGTTCTGATTTTAAATTTCTTACATACTCTGTTATTTTCTCGGATGTACCTGCAACACATCGTAACACCATAGGGGCAACTTATAACGAAGTTTCAGTGTTGCTAATGTTGTTTTGACTGCGATTTCGAAGTTAATAAATAAAGTTGTCTAGAAGATTACAAGGATATTACTTTGAATAAAGCTTCTATAAAATTAATTTTAGAATTAAAAATGTTTTTCTTAAAATATAACTTTAGCTCTATTATGCATACTTTTAATAATATCTTTCTAAATATTAAACTGATGATTAGGATTGAAATTTAGATACTGATTGCTATTAGTTTATATGCAAAAAGCAGAATTTCAAACAATTACCTTTTTTTATCATTAACACGTCAAGAAAAGGTACTATAGTAAATTTGAATAAAGCGTTCATTCAATAATAAACTTTATAAATTCGCATTAATTTCCCTGCCATATAAGATCAAACTCCAATATTACAATTTTGATTAACAGTATAATTCTTCTAATTTTACGTACTGTAATGACAAGCACGACAGTTACTTACTGAAGCCACTTATAAAAAATTACAGAAAACGTCTGAATGAAAGGCTTACAAATTGCTATATAGAATTTACTCACGCCAACAGTAAACTTTCTTTTACAGACACTCAAGGTACATACCTAAATCACATATTCCGCTAAGATCAGTTATTTCTTCTATACGATTACCTTGTGAATCACTTTCCAAATTTTATATTTTATATTTTAGCGTGTTGCTTTAAAACCACTTATTATCAATTTTCAAATAAGTTTTATGCACAAAATTTTGACACTTTTACAAATTCTCTTATTTTAGGTCATATTTTTATAGGAAATTTTCAAAATAATTATATTATTGTGATATTGCTTTATCGTTAATTGAATTGTTAAATTGATTTAACTATTTTATTGCGATTAATAACGACGATAGTATTTTCTTCGAGACAAGGTGTTTGTTTGATTTGTCTAGTTCCGGCATAGCTTGTTAGTTATTGAATTAATTTAAAGTCTGACGTTTTAAAAATTTTGCTTGCAAATGCTTTTTCTCTAATAATATTAATAATTTTATTAAAAAATCAAAGTACTTAATTTCAAATTAATATTTTGCTAGAACAGCCTTGAGTTTGTGCGAAATCAGTCACGTAGCTAAGTTTGATACATTGGGAAAGATAAAAAAATTATAAAACAAATGTATAAAAGAAATACAGGTGAACTTTAGGACAACAGCTTAATATTCGTGTGTGCAAAGAGAAATCGCAAAGTTCTAACACTATTTTTAAGTGGCGGATTGCTTGTAAGCTCACCCCTAAATTTTATTATATGGGGGATACATTCATTATATTGTGATTTCAGCTATTACCGTTAGTGCACCTTCATAACGGGCTTTTAATTAGTTTTTGGAAGGCGTCTATTTATTCCCTTTAGTACTGGTGGTATTAAATGTAACGAACGCAACCGCCATGCTTTGATCTCGATGCGTCTTCCTATATGTGTAGGATTTGAATAGTTCAACATAATTTGCTGATTAACTTAACAGCGTTTGCCATCGTAAGTTTTAGTCCAGATACCGTAAGAATCTTATCAGTTGCCACGGATTCTAGCTCAGTAGCTATGCGGTAGAGTACGGGAGGTACGGTGTAATCGGTGTAGGTATAAAGTTGTCAAGCCTAGCAGTTCACGGCTGGTCTCTTCTCATTTCGTATAACGTCAAAATCGGGTTAAGGTAAAAGTAAACAAAAAAAGAAAGTACAGTAAAGAGCAAATAGGGCCCCAGTCGTTCACTATAAAAAAAGAAAATCACAAAAAGCACCAGAACGACGGGATGTTCTCTTATAATAAGTTTACTTACAGTACGAACTCGGCCTCTGGTACAGTAAACCTAAGTAAACCTAAATAAAAGTCAATTAGGAAAAAAAAGGAAGTTCCGTGAAATTATAACAATATAATTTAACAAATAATTAGGTATTTATTCAGATACCCAGAATGTTATCAGTTAGGCATAATAACACTAATTTAGCAACAAGATAATAATAACAAAAAAAGTAACATAGTAAATAACGGTAAAGAATGTATGTCCTGGTTAGGGACGCATTGACATTCAAATAGGATAAGTGAAATGCTTTTTATAGATCAAAGCTAACAT
>JAHWXV011440949.1:0-10598 GCA_024586415.1 Phrixothrix hirtus
TTCTTTAGATAAAAAGGATGTTTTAACAAATTTTAAATTAAATTTAATTTTAATTAAATTCTGTAAGTAAATAATGTAAGTCGTAATGCTTACTTATAATCTAATGCTTCAATTAACGTATATTATAACAAAAAACAGTGACCGCTGACAGTCCAAATAATTACGTTCAATTTCAAAGTATAAAGTCACGTACAAAGTTGACTAGTGTAGCGCCCCTTTGCTTTAACTTTAAATAACTTTTAATTAAGTTAATCTTATTCCGCAGTAATTAAATACCAAAATATATGCAGGGAGAACACCCTTTTGGTCCCATTCACCAATAATATTTGACAATTATCATTCTAGCGGCTTATAATCTGGCGGGCAATACTTATGAATTAACTAGAGACTCCCTTATATACAGGCACCCACAATTCCCGATTTTGAGTATCACTGCAGCGTTCAACCTTGTAAGTTATCGATGAACCACGCATCTCTCCACTTAGCTTTGCCGGCCGTGTTTGAATACTCGTCAAACTATTCATGCTTTATTTTCCATTCAGCTTGTGACAAAATATATTATGAACATATGCATCAATGAAATAAATTCCCGAAAAGTAATTGCTAATAAATAGAACTTAGAAGATTCGGCAGAAAACAGAATTTAAACTTATCATTTCAATGAAATAACGGTAAATTAGAACCCCGATTTGTTTAGAATCGTAACTAAACAAATAGGGTAATAAATAATCCTATAAGTATTGTGGAAAGACGGATTTACGAACTGACCGTTCCAACAATATTAAAATTATCTTGATTGTTGAGTTTAAAAGCCCCGCATTGTGATGGCTAAATATGTGGAAAAATCTGTGTACGAACGACTAAACTCCCACTATATTAAAATACTTATATATTCTGTAGTTACTTGATTCAAATGCTCCACATTGCAAGCCCAATATGTGGTAAATTATTCGTTGCATGTTTGATTGCCTAAATTGAATTTACCCTTACCTTGCGCCATACAAGTTGCTTATCTACTCTGTATATTATGCAACACACCTTACACTTTACTAAACGATGCACAACGTTACCTCATATCAATAATACAAATAAAAATTATTAATTCAAAATCTCTGAAAGAAAGATAATACATTTTATCAATACTATAAATAAAACTCAAATATAAAACAAAACAACCTTTTATTTAAATTTAAGTCAATGGCAATAATAATAAAACAATCAAAATTCAAATTAAATGTTAAATCAAATAAACTTTGTTGGATTCTTTAGATAATCAGCAAACTTGTTCTAATAAACTAAGAAAGAAATCTTTCATAAAACTTTTAAAATTAATTGTTAAAATCAAAAACAATTCGAATATTATATCAGTACTTTAAAATAAAAATTAACTTAATCTAATACTCAATAAAATTCAATCTACAACGTTAACTTATTTAAAAAATTTTATTTGAAATTGTTAGATTACTATTTACTGGTATCTCGTAGTTCATCACTTTCACAAATATAGTTCACTAACCTTTAATGTAGTTTTTCGAATTTACCCTCAACACTTCAGGTACTTCTATGTTCCTTTGGATTTCTTTAGTTGTTGAAGATCCTCACACTCGTACTGATTAAAATAAACTCTAAAATAATGTTAAAAATTGTTTATAATAACTTAATCTCCACAATCGTAGACACTTCTTGATTGTGTCGTGATGTCGTTGATTAAAATTGTATCAAAACCCCTTGGAAATAATTACAGTTGTTTATAGTTTTTTATCTTTTATTTTCATAAGATGGTGGCCATGTACTTTTTATTGTAGAAATGTAGGTGTTTTAAAATACTGTTGACTAAATTAATTATTAAATTCTTCCTTGATTTCAGTTATAATAACTAAGTTGGATTCCAAATTCAACCCAGGTAATTTAAAAACAGGTACAATTCTATTAATATAATTTTTTAACTCTTAAATTCTTTTTCTTCTTTAATTCTTTTTTACTTTATTTAGGTTTTGTTTAATTAATCAACCCAAACTTGTTTTGTGTTAACCCGTCGCACTTTGATTATTTTTAATCAATTTAATGGTTACTTATTATGAACTGCACAGCCTGCATTTACAATGGTCAAAATACAACTGAAATTTAGTAGAGGTTCCAGCAGAAAATTAGAAGAAACTGCCGACTTTGCAATATTTTGAAAATTTTCTAATCTTTAAATGGATAAAACTTCTTTAATATGTGGTTAAAATGGCATTTGAGGACATATTGTTGTATTAAATTAATGCCAGATTCTTCCTGCAAAGCCTTAATGGATATTTCTACAATTTTTTTGAAAAACTTTGGTGCCAAATTAATTCGACACCAAACTGGTTTGAGACCATTATAAATGATTCTATTATTTTCAACCTTTTGTGCAAAATTCCAAAGAAATGGATGGAAAATTCTCCTATAATATTCTAAAGCTCCTGGTGATCACTGTTTTTATAATTATTTTGCAGCAAATTTAGTTTCTTGAATGTATGATGCATTTAAAACTTCACACACTTTGTTTTTAAATCACACAGTCATTATGTTATATTATCTAAATGTTTATGTTGTAATCTCTATTTACATGTATTCTATAATTTTAGCATGTGAATTAATTAATTTGATCCCTTCAGTTAGAAGGTTTTCGACATTAACCTCAATTTTTGATATTTATTTAAATTATTCCAATTAGTTAATGCATTTAATGCATTTATTTTATATGCATGGGCTTACTATTTTGCATTTTTAAATCCTGCTTAAACTAACATTTATATACAATTGTTCAAATTTAAATTTGATTTGATATTCTAAATTTTGATTCCGATGATTATTCGTAACTTGTTATTTTCATTAATTTATTGTTTTTCTTTTGAGAAATAGTTCTTTTAATAACTGCATGTTCTTCCTACAGTAATATTTTCAAATTATTTTACATAATCTTAAACTTATGTACAATTTGTGTTGAAATATGAGATAAGGTCATCAACATTATGTCTTTATCCTTATGTAAAAGGCCCTATCTACCACAGTATATATTATAATGAAGGTAAATATATCAGGTGGCTCACCTCAAACGATTCACCCTTAATAACTTGAAAAAGAATAAGATATAGATATGCTGTTTTCACCATCTTTCAGTAGTAAGGGAGGGCCATCTTTGTTCAGCTCATCCCCGCCGCCGTCAACTTCAAAATCTTAATGGGCAATATGCCTCATGTGGCAGATCAAATTAAATCTGGTAAAAAAGTTTTTTATTCAAAAAGTTCGGTAATTATTGAAAGTTTTTACACAAAGAAGTACTTATAACCTGAAAATGCCTGGATATCACCTCGGAAACGATGGAAATAGAAAACAAGAAACAAAAAGTTGAAATTTCAAAAGTTTTGCAAAACGTCGAAACCTTATGACTTTTTTTGAGAAACTTCTTGGCGATTAATTACTATTAGAGTTTTGCGCTATAAAATGTGAACGGAAAACTAGAAATTAAATATGCTGGTGGGCCGGCTAGATCACCTGATCTGGTACTGAATGTGGAACCATTTAAAATTCTACTCCACCTACCAACTCATAGATTTAGAAGAAAGGATTTCAAGACAATGTCAGACAATTCTACAAGAAGAGTTTCTAGATGTTCGTGAAGAGTTTCATAACAGATTTTACCATTGCCTAGATGTAAATGGCGTTCGTTCTAAGGATTTGTTGTAACTTTTCAACAGTTAGTTTTCCCGATTAAATAGTTTTTATCGTTATTAATTAACACTGTAGAAATTACCGCTTCTAACTTTAAAATCGTTAACTAAGATGTCGATTTATTTACATGAATAGTATCACAAGACGTTATCAAAATAACGCATGTAGCAGAATCACCAATGTTTAACCACGGCTGGCAAAGCTAAAGTGGAGCGAGGCATGGTTCTTCGATACTGCGAGGTTAAACACCGTCGGGAAGATAAGTCTAAAATCGTTAAATATGGGCGCCACTGTTTTCAAGACACTCTGCGAGCAGGCGGTGTTTGGAGAACACCCTATATGCCACGATATCAAGGACCTTGCTTTTAAGCAGAAAACAGGCGCTAACGGTACTGCAGAAGCTGAATTAATACTGAAAGAAATGTTCCTAATCTAAAAATGCTTGCTCACTTACGATCACATTGTATAAGATAAACTGAAGCTGACTAAAAATTCCCTTCAATATATACTTTACTTGGCAAAAATCAAAAGCGTGTTCTGCTTTGCATAAAATAACTGAGGGCTGGCTTCAATACTGACCACCCTATATAACATTTAGTGAATTGACTTTAAATTTTTTTAATAAGAAATATTAATTCAGAAATAAACAATTTAGGACCTGTATCACTAGATTACCTTTTCACGCACCCTATCTATCTAAAATAGCACTTTAAGGCGTATTTCGATTAAATAAAAACAAAACTTCGAAGCACAAAACATCTTTATATTAATTCATATTTGCACAAGTCGTACATTTATATAAAAATTCAATCGTTGAACAAGAAATCTGGTGAAACTTAGGTGCTAACACATAAAACATTAGCTAGCGAAAAACTGGACTCGTAAACAATTTTGACAAGAAAATCGGTTGACTATTACAACTGCATGAGCTCCAGGTGTTCGCTTACAACATCAAAAAATGTACAGACAAGAAATGTCAAAAGAACGCATGAACTAAACAAATAGATACCCAAGGCAGTTTAAGTACTGTTACAGGTAAAATTAATAATTAAACGTAAATGAAAATATCATACAACTAATTACAAAGGTTGTTAAAATTTCAATTGTAAATGTAGTACTAACTTAATTCTGATTTATTGTTGCGGTAAACATCGCAAGTCTGTATTTATTTATTTCCAGAATGTACAAATGAAACGGCAGTACTTCTATCAATTGAATTTATGTTACTTAGGCACAGTTAAAAGTAGGTTAGCGGGGACCTCACAACGTTAAACAATTGCTATGATTTGCTCAGATAATTTTCCTGTTCCCGAAATCGGGATAATCGAAGAAGGAGTAATGAAAGTATAAAGCACTTACAGGTGACGGACGGTCTGTATTCAGCTGATGCTCCTACAATCTGAGCTTTAGGATTGAGAACCCCAGTTGGCTATGACGATACATAAAGGAATTGGCTTCGTTTTTACTGGAGAGAAAATCCCATATTATTTGGATATTACTGCGTGCGGACAAATGCCAAGCAGGTAAGCAAAATCTCAATAAAAGCCCGCAATAATTTCCTAGAAGAAAGAAACCACCAGCAAACCAGCACTTAATACTTTTTTACAACTTAACACAAGCGTGACCAAATCAGAACTGACTCATAATTTTAACTTCGCGCTACGAATTCGTTCTCAAGCCATTGCATCTCACTCCTCATTGGATGAAAAACATGCAGTTTCTGCAATGCTGCGAAATAATGTCGTCACACATGCTAGTCTTTACTGACGACACTAATTTTGCCGTACCGCATCACATGTCCAAATAAATATCGCATTTGTTACTGCGTTAGCGAAGTGTACTAAATACTATAACTACTAGAAGACTGGAATTTTTATAATACTGCGTTCTATATTTTGCCCTTGGAACATGTAAGAAAATAACAAGTTGCTATACATTGTACATACAAAATGACGTAATCGTTTTATATTACTGAAATTGAATTTTATGAAAGCGCTGAGTTTTATAATATTAGTTTTAATATTATACGAGGTGCATTGAAATAGTTTAATATAAAAGACAATTTATTCTTGAAATAAACGGATATTTTGATGGTTTATGAATTAAATCTAACTTTTAATTATATTCTTGCAAGTAGATAATGCAAATCGTGATGCATACTTATATTTTAATGATTTAAATAGCATAATTGCACAAAAAACAGCGAGAGCTGGCAATAGATAACTTTTTTACCAGCTTTTACTTGATGTGCCATATGAACCATGTTGCCATTTAAAACTTCGATGTTGACGATGGTATCAAAGATTGCTCCTTTACTACTAAAAGAGGTGCCAAGATCCCATATCCATATCCTATTCCGTTTTCAAGATATTAAGGGTGGGATGGGACACCCAGTATATTTTAAAATTCCAAATACTAATTATTAAAGCGTTAATATTAAATTTATTTCTTAAAGCCTATACTGTTAAAAATCTTTAACGTATATACTACATTTGACAAATATTTAACTACGGAAGTGAAAAAACTAGAATTGCATAATTTTTCAGAAGGGAAGTTTTACGAATTGGTATAAAATTTTGCTTTAAAATTTGATTGTAAATTTTTTGAAGGAATTTATAATAATACTGTATTACACGCTCTATAAATTTTGTACAAATTTTATGAAAAATATATGTGCAGTTGGCACATTGCTCGAACCTTTTCCTAACATTAAATTAAAAAATGCTTTGGACGACAATTTAATATTAAGTGTTAGTATTATAACAATGTTTACAACGCATTTAATTATAAATAAGGAAAAGAAAAAGGAGATCAAACTGCACGCTTTAAATTTTATTTTATACAAACAAGGTCACCTTTTATATTCACGAATTAACACCTGCATTGCTTCACAGTTCAAATATATATTTTTTATAGGTAATGAAATATAGCAATGTTTACAATTCTACTTTATACAGAAAGTATAGTTAAGAAAAAAAATGATGTGAGACAACAGACAACTTTCACTTAACTTAATTTGAAGATACTAACGTTAGGTACTTTCCTACACACCTACATTATAAACTACAGAATTAATACAGTGGCATAAATAATACGGGCATCTATGATTTCCTATATACATGTACTACCACTACTACTACTACTACTACTACTTCTACTACTACTATTACTACTACTACTACTACTACTACCACTACTACTATTACTACCAATTATACCATTCCCTTAGCGCGGTAGGCAAAACATAGCATCAAGCCTTCATCTTTTCAACCACTTCATGCATCCATGCAACCAACCCCCTCTCATTACCTCCACACTTCACCACAACACCCAGCACTATAAAATATCCACACCATCCTACTATTAACCACCAATACTACACTATCCTTACTATCACACATTCACTATTTTTTCTCCATTCCCTTCTGTCCCCATACACACTTCTATTACTTCCATTAAATTCATGCATCGTTTTTGGCAAGCTCTCCTATTCTTTGTGCTATTTATTCCCTTTCATTTTACAATTTCATCAATCATATTCAGCTAACTCTTTTTCGGTCTACCCCTACCTAGTTTTCCATTCATACCTGTCTCATATATTCTCTTTGTTAAGCGTTCTTTACTCATTCGTTCCACATGTCCAAACAATCTTAACGCACTTCTTTCGTACAGTTCAGGCAGTGTCTTCTTCACCTGGCACATATCCATCATCCATTCATTCCTTACTCTATCATGTCTCGTTTTGCCACATCCAGCTCTTAAACACCTCATACTTACGCGGTTTATTTTACTTATATGCTTCTTCTGACATACCCAAGTCTCACTGCCGTATAAAACACTATTGTACACAGCTTTCTTTGCTTCCATACTTAACTTTTCACTCTTGGTTACTGACCACATGCTGCTAATTATTCTTATGCCTGCATTCACTTTGTTTTCAATGTCACTATCTATTCGCCCATCATTCGTAAATATTCTGCCAGGGTAAATAAACTTGTCTACTTGCTCAATTATCTCGCTACCCAACATCAGCTGACATATTTCCTTTTTACCTTTCCCATTGAAAACCACTACCTTTGTTTTGCCACTATTGATTTTCAAATCCATTCTTTCACTCACTTCTACAAATTTATTCAACATTCGTTGCATTTGGCTCATACTTTTATCTACTAGTACTGCATTATCTGCATACATCAACACTTTTAAATCTTCGCTGCCTATATATAAATACTCAACTCTTCACATACAGTTCTCACGTATTTGTCTATAAATATGTTAAACAACCAAGGAGACATCACACATCCTTATCTCACATATTGCTCAATTTCAAAGTACTCACTGAGCGTACCGTTTACTCTCACGTACGCTCTGCTTGCATCATAAATTGCTTTTATTACATTCAGTAGTTCTCCCTTTACACCATACTCCGTCAGAGTTGCCCATAACTTGCATCTATTCAGATTATCATACGCTTTCTCTAAATCCACAGACGTACAATACATTTTCTCATTAACATGCAAAAACTTCTCGGGCGTTTCCTACAAACTAAACATTTGATACACGCACCCTAGTCCAAGCATGAAGCTCATATCTTCCTTTCAGTACTTATGCGCACTCTGCCAATCGTAATTCCACGAAACACCTTCCCAGCTACACTTAATAAAATTATAGCTCTATAGTTCTTGCATTCATATCGACCACCTTTTGCCTTTGTACAGAGGCACGATTATAGCACTCTTCCAGTCTTCTAGCACTCTTGCTAATTGAACACAAGCATTAAATAGTTTGCATAACCATTCACCTAGTCGCATACCGCCATACTTTGACATTTCGTTTGTAACTTCGTCTACTCTAGTAGGCTTCCCAATTTTAAGCCTTTTTATTGCATTTTGTACTTCTTCCACGCCTATATTCTTATCGTCCTCTCGGATTTTATTTATTCAAGCATTTCCCACATTCACACTTATCCCAATATCCCTATTGCGATACAGCCATTTAAAATATTCTTTTTAACGCAATATCGCTTTACTTTCGTCCCATTCCATTTCATTCTCGCTATTCCGTATTCCGTTTACTCTGTTCCTTACACCCTGCTTTGCATTCCTTATCCACTTCCAAAATAATCTCTTATTACCGTCAAAACCATTCTGGATTCTTACTCCCTCCTTCGCCCGCAGATGCTGTTTACTCTCCTTTACGGATTTCTTTGCACTCTTCTTTTAAATACGATATGCTTTCAGTAGATCCATTCTTTTCTTCTCATCTTTGGTTACCATCAGTCTCTGATATATTTCTTTCTTCTCCTTTACTGCATCTTACGCGGCATCATTCCACCATGCGTTCTTTTTTGACTTTCCAATCGCACTTTAGTTGCACACTGTATCATGATGCCTATCAACATCTTCCATGCACGTTCGATGCCACCATTTTCAATTACATACTTCCCTTCAGATTCTTCTGATAACATTTTCTTCTCTAGGTTTTGTACATATTCCTCTCTCACATTCTCCTCCTGCAATCTTTCCACTTTCTCTCTTGTCTTTCTTACAACTGCCTTCTTCTTATATACCCATTTACTACTAAGCTAAATTCTTGACATTACAAGAAAATGATCCGTCCCATATTCACGTACTAAAACTTTATAATTAAATTTTAAGTTAATTTAGAGCAAAATTAATATACAGATTTAAACAAATAGTAATTAGATATATAAGTAATGCACATTAATCACTGAAATATTAATTTATATTTATTTTGGAAACAATAATTGCAACAATTACCTGGTCGTTTAACGAGACTGGTAATTCGCTTCAAAAAATTTTCTTAGTGAAAAAGACTAGTTTGCGTAAAAGAGCATTATAGGCGTAAGAAACGTGGAAAGTTCAAAAAGTTGTTAGAGTCGTTTACGTGAAATTTCGCATAAATAATAGCATTCCTATTAGGACCTGTTAGAAAAGTAATAAACTTAAATGTAAAACTTCACTTTTCTCCGATGTTTAGTTTTCGAGATATACTGACCAAACGCACGCACTCACATACTCAAGCGCACGCGGACATGCGTACACACACACACAAGGAATTTCTAAAATCATGTTTTTCAGACTCAAGTGACCTGAGAATATGTATTTCGATAATAAACTGGTCGTCGCAAATTTTGACCGAAAGCATAACAATCTCTCAGGGTCGCTTTAAATGATTGCAACAATGTTAAACACTTTATACATAAAAAAATATAATAAAGAAAATTAAGTCACTTTAATTTGGACACAATCGAAAATTCTTGTAAAAATTTTTTAGAACTTCTTTTATGCAAATGTATTGTCAGGAAGTTTAATCTAAATTTGTAAAGAAATCAGGTACGTAAATGAAATTTATAGGATAAACCCTCGTTATTAAATTAGATTTGGTTGTGTACTTTTTCAAGCAATATTTTATTACCCAGTTAGTTACTGTGCGTGTGCTTTTGTAGTTTTTTAAGGAAGTAAAATGTATGAAATCGGTATAAACCTAGCTATTAAGACCCCTTGCATTATTTCATTAATTAATTTGCTTTTATTGCATTAATATCCTTATTGAAAAAAAAAACGCATATCCCTTTATGTACTTGTACTTTATGTAATGAGTTTTGAAAGCTGTAAAATTAACCTTCCTATTTTGTTTTAATTAATTTGGTTTAAATGCGAAGGAATTTTACAAATAACTTTCAAAAACCTCATTAATCCTATAATTTAAGTAACTTGTTTACAATCGCTGCATTTTATTTCAATTTACATTTATTTACTCCTTATTTACAATTTGCTGCATATATTTTTACTTTCTCTTACCTATATGAAATATAGAATAGAGAAAGTATTGTTTTCGTCCAAAATTTTCGATGTCAAAATTTTAGTGGAAATACA
>JAHWXV011452246.1:0-10968 GCA_024586415.1 Phrixothrix hirtus
GTGGGCTGGTGTGGATACTGTAGAGTGCTGGGAGTTGTGGTGAAGGGCGGTAGTAGTGAGAGGGATTAGTGTATGTGTGCATGCAGTGGTTGTGAAGGTGAAGGTTTGTTAGTGGGTTTTGCCTACCCCCTTAAGGGAATGGCGTGATGGGTAGTAGTAGTAGTAGTAGTAGTAAAATCAATTGCGTCAAATTGAAATGAATTCGTTTCCTTTTAATTAGTTAATATTGTAAATCTTGTGTTCGGTATGTATTGTAATTATTAAATATTGATTTTGGTAAATGGAGTGTTTTGTTTAACAAAGCCATGTTTTACTAGGCCATGGTCGATTTCTGGACCTATCTAATGAATATTGATTTTTTTAGTTTCATTAAGTGAGACGGTGCCCTTACTAATTGTAAGTAATTACAAATTGTCCATTAAAATAAAATTGTGGTAGCTTAAGTAAAGAATTTTGGCTGGCATTGTTAGGTAAATATATTGGCCTTGAACGAATACTGATGATAAGGTTACCATCACAAACAAACTTTTAACAGTTGACTTGTGCTTTTAATTTATTGTGTATTTATTACTTTATTTATTTATCAAGTCCTAATTGAGAATGAAACATGTTTTAGGCGTTATTTTACATTTATTAAAATACATAGGCTAGATAGAGGTTTTGTTTTATTTAATTACCATATAAAAGGTACCATTTATGTTACATAATTTTGTCTGTCAGTCTACGATCTATTATAGGCCAATTAATTTAAATCGATCTATTTTTTAGTTACAAATTTAATAGAATCTAAATTGAGTTTTATCTTTTCGATCTCTAAATTATTTTAGTAATTTATAAATAGCATATTCATTTCTCATTCGTATAAACTTGTCTTTAGTTATATTACAATTTATTTGAAACATCATTTCGTTAGTAAATTGTGTATTGCCGCAAACAAAAATTAGCATTCTTAAATATATTTAAAAAAAAATTGATAGTTCTTACGAATAGTTTTTGTTTATTTAAACCTAAATTATTCGTACTCCATTACAAATATCTGATTATTTTGATTAAATGTTTAAGGTTGCCCTTGTTATTTTGTGTTATCGACTAGATAGTGTTGCTAATCATACGCCATACTGCTCAATTTTTGTTATGGTGAAATCGCAATGTTGCTAGAATAGGTGAAGTTGAGACCTACGTTATTTATAGTGGCTTCTCGAACTTTGACACTTGGATTTTAAAATTATTTTTGTCCTAAAAACTTAGCGTGTACGATTTCAGCTTAGTTAATTGAACACAGCCAGAAATACCTTATGTTTAAAGTTCATTTGTATTGATTTTAGTATATCTACTTGTATTATTAAATTGAGCGCTGATGCTTCAAATATGGGATTATATCGATCATATTTAATAAACAGAAACACATTTTGCATATTAATGTACGTACACAAGCTAAATATCAGAAACAAAATTGTGGATACAAATACATATAATTTTTAGTTACCCAAATACAAGTTTTTGCATATAAAATCAGATCAAACTTATATAAATAGCATACCCTAATATTTGGATATTAAGCTATACAGTTGGCACATTTTGTTTCGTAGGATATTAATATTAATCTGGGACGTAAGTTGTCGTCAAAGCCCGGATTATCATGTCTGCAACATTGCCCTATTTGAATGGATTCCAGAATGCTAAAGCTAACAACGTGGCTTGTATTTCTAAATGTACTTTTAATTGCTTTACACATAATTAATTTATTTTAATACAATTTGAACAAAAATATTTACATTCAATACATTTGCTATTTATATGTGTAGTAAGGGAAAATTTGCACAGGTTATAAAGCATTAATTGTCGTAGGTGACTACGCATTTTCACCTCCTAATTGTTTTATACTGAAAGAAGCCTATATACCAACAATGCTTCATAATCCGTGTGTATGTTTAGAAATTAGGTACTTACCTGTACTCCTCGTGTAAATATATTATTAGCATGAAGGTGAATAGCACTAAATTCTCGGATGTTGATGAATTGAAGCGTAATATCAACGGGTTCCCCTTCGCGACTATCATTATTCCAACCAACCCATCGGCTGCCTATAAATACAGAATTTTGAATTATTAGTAAGGTATAACTGAGGTACGAGACAAATAATTTCATTTTGGTGGGTAAAACATTATTTAAGAGGTAAACAAGCATTGCCTTTAAAATGACTTAACAAAAGCTGTAGTCATTTTAATAAATTAGATATATGAGGGACGTACAGTGTTTATTGTCCCTAACATAACACGACATATTCATTGTTTATCTGTCATCGATGTGTCAATTTTGGTTTTAGTAGCTTCAGTTCTTAACCAGTCATATTAAGTAAAAATGAAAGCTTTATGTTAATATGAGGAAATGGACAAAAACGAGCTTGGTGCTGTTATCAAATACATGCAGAAGAAAGGTTTAACACCTAAAGACACTCATGAAGATATGGTTAGCATAATTGGGGATGATGCTTCTTCATATCAGATGGTAAATTAGCATAATTGGGGATGCTGCTTCTTCATATCAGATGGTAAAGAACTGGTCTCGGTATGGAAGAACAGGCCAAAGGTGCTGGACGGCCTCAAACGATGTGCACTCAAGAAAATATTGACCGTATATGTGGATTAATTGAACAAGATCGTCAGTTAACAGTTAGGAGTTTAGCAGAAATAACAAGCATTTCAAATGGTACAATTGGAATTATAATCAACTACTATTTGAGACTTCATTCGGTGGCTGCAGGATGAGGTACCCCGAATGCTGACGCTCGAACAGAATCGAGAGGGAGCCACCACTTCAGAAGCAAATTTGGAGTTGTTTAACAAGAATCCAAAAAGTCTTCTAGCTCACTTTGTTACAGCTGATGAATCGTGGGTTCACCACTTCAAACCCGAATCTAATCGGCTAAGTAAGGAATGGCGATACCGAGGGCCTCCGCCACATCCAACCAACAGCGAATAAGAGTATGGCTACAACTTTTGGGATACTGAAGGAATTGCATTAATTGATTGCATGTAACGTGTCTGCATAATCATAGGCCAGTACTATGCCACGTTAATCAAACTTCTGATTGAATTAAAGAAAAGGGAATAGGAAAGTTGTTTCGTTGATTTGTCTTTCATCCGAACAATGCTCCAGCGCATAGAAGTCTTATTTCTTTGAACGAAATTCACGATTCTGGTTTTAGCTCAGGACTCATCCATCATATTAATCCAATCTAGCGCCTAGAGAGTTTCATTTATCTCCGAGCTAAAAGAAAGCATTTGAGGAACCAAATTTCATAGCGACGCGAACGTAATGGCAGCATTTCAAGAATACTTGCGCAATCAAAATCGCCAGGTTTTGAAAAAGGAATTTTTACGTTACAGGACAGGTGAAATATGCCTTGTTACACGGTGACTATGTGGGCAAATAATGTTTTATATGCCAGAGATAGTAAATACTATAGAACTCTCATAATTTGGAATCACTATTGTGGACAATTTAAATTAAATATGTGCTCCAGTCTTACTTTAAAACACAAATTATATATTTTAAAACTAAAGAAAGTTCATTTAACTTAACGAAAATACAAGCGTTAATTGATTAGTAATAATGGTAAAAATATTTCTTGCATTTTTTACGAGAAAAACAAGAGTTAGTAAACTGGCTACTCAAAGTATATGTACATACTTCGTTGTTAGAAAATACGCTATCGTTTAATTGTGATAATTAGCAACATCAAAGTACAACAAGGCGCAACCGCCACGCCGTAGGAAAGTTAAGTGATTATGCCGTAATAATATCCGTAAAATGAGTGTATTTCGACCTAAATAATAGAAAGCGCATTAAAACTTATATAAATGAATAAACTCAGCGTCAACATAAGTTACTAGCCAATCAAATAATGATTCCCCGCTTTACTCGTACTGAAATTAAACCAAACATAGGAAATAACAAATTAGTTTTCTTATTTTTCAAACCGATGCGGACGTGAGTAATCCATTCGATGGTTGAGGTAGGAATTATAAATAAAGTGTGATCCATTAGGCACACTGGATTTAATTTTAAAATAAAACAGAGTAAATTATTATTTAATTCAACATTTCTTATTGATTTATAAAGTAGACATATTGAGATTAATTATGGAATATGATGTCGTTCAAATGATTGCCACGGCTGTGTTTTTGATCAAATTTTTGAACAGTTTCCAAATCAGTTGGTTAAATTTCAGCAACTACGCGTTGTATTTTGGTTTTCAGTTCAAGAATAGTTTGTGGCTTGTTGACGTAGACCTTGGTGTGTAGAAAACCTCGGAGGAAAGCATGGTATGGCGTCAAGTCGAAAGATATGGGCGGTCTATTAACGTCAGGAAACAGATGACTAGGAAAACGTTGTCTTAACAAATCTATGGTTTCTGTTACTGTATGACACGTGGCACCATTGGCTGAAACCATACTTCTCTGAGGTCCATATCGTCTAACCCACAAAAAGTTCGATATCATGTCACGATATCGCACTCCATTTACAGTTAACTCTTGGCCAAACTCATTTTCAAAAAAATCAACTCAATTATACCTCCAGCCTCTTAATTCGCACCAAGCAGTGGCTCTTTGTGGGTGCATCGGTTTTTCATGTATAGCACAAGGACTTTTATTGGCCCAGTTTCGAGAATTTTACTTATTACCAAAAATATTCAAATGTTTGTAACAAAATTGTCATTCACTGTTTGGTTCTCCATCACTCAATTAGCGAATTATCTCTATTACAAATGGTCTCGTGACTTGAACTCTTTAGTTAATTGAACTTCGTAAGGGCGGAGGTTAATGTTATTAATGGCAATTCGTTGTAAACTGTTTCTGCTAATGTTCAATGATTTTGGCCGACTGAACAGGATGAGAACGCGTCAGAGTTTATTTGTCCATAACCGAACCAGTTTCCTCAAATTGTTTAATTAATCTTCAAAAAATAGACCCATTAGGTGAAATGTGCTACCAACAATTCTAGAACATTTTGGAGTCTCTACAAAGCTTTCACCAAATTTGTAATGTGTTTTAACTATAACAATACGTTGTTTTGTACAATGATCCATTTTTAATAACATCAATAACTGAAGATGACAAATGTTAAACATTACAATTGCCAACTTAAATATAGCAAAAATGTTGGGAAATTGAAATGGTTGTCATTCGTCTAAAACGATGTCAGCAAACGTTTCTTTAAACGTTCGCTGCATCTCAGCGGCACTTTTACAAAATTTGTAGAAAAACGTAATACAGGTTTGTTCCTCTCTAAAGTCCATCAATTTTTACGAAATATAAATTGCAAAATACCAAAAACATAACCTTACAAAATCGATTGTAATTGTAATCGCGATGGCGTTGACTACAGCCACCTGGCGCCCCAAGTCTGCACTATGTTTAGCTCGCGCGTTATATTCAAATTCTAAGAATATCTGGGTAGCACCTGGTATGTGAATATCTTGGTAATGATAGTGCAAGGAAGTATTTTCCTGCATTTGTAAAAATGCCTTTACACTTTTAAATAACTATTTATATTTAATAAGCCAAATGCGATCGAGTAAAACTGTAGAAAGTTACTTTATTATTATGATTTTATAAAACAGGATCTTTGTTATTTGATTTTGATGAAAATACATATATCGCTTTTGTTTACCACTAGCGTTTGTTTTATCTGACGGTTTATTTATCTTACTGGAAGCAAATAGGGAATGGTAGATTACAGCAATGCGAAAGGATCTAGGGATTTGTTATTAACACAATTAATACTTTTTATTGAAAAATCATTCCTCGTATTCAAACTGTTGAAATTGGGCAGGAAACTGGAAGCTAAAGTTTGAGATAAAATTTAGTTAAACAGCGCCGTTTCAGTTGAACCGTATTTATAAAATATATAAATGTTACAATTCCACCAAAATTGTTTTTTTAATATGCTTTTAATATTCCCTAAACCTAATTTTTAATTACGTTAATTAAGTTGCCTAACTATTTTTGTAAATAAAAGGACGAGATCAATAGTTTTCCGCCTAAACTACAGATGTCGAAAATTTTTATCATTTGACCATTATTCTATGAAACGCTATCATTCACTGCTTTAAACTTCAAATTACATATTATTATCATAATTTGCATTTGACAGCCTTCCAAATTCAGCATGTTTTGTTTGTACGCAATGGAGAAAACTGAAGTGCGCGAAATTACAAGGTCTACCACATTAAGGGCTTCTCCCAAAACAAAATGAAAGCTGAGCTGAGTTCTGCTCTAGATGGGTCTCTTCCATTGTTCCTGATACGTGGGTTGCGGACCCTATGCGAGGCCGTATGTGCACTGAAGATGCATAACGTACGAGCAGACCTTCTTCGGCAAAGTTATTTAAAAACTATACAGAACTGTATCGTGCAACAGTAAAAATAAGTAGACTGAGCGAGCGAGAAAAACACGTTTTATGCCATGCTTTGGATATGACAGAATTATCAGTGCGTAGGGTGCGTGGGTTGAGCGAAAACTCATTTTTATGGATATTCCCGAGAAATGTCTATATAAACGCACTGCCGAAAACATTTTGCGTATTTGTAACCTTAGATAGTTCATGTATTCATCATGTCTATTTGAAAGCATATAGCAATTAAAAACAGCGTACAGTAAAAGATGAACTAGTGCCGAAAAAGATTATCACGACACTAATTTAGGACGCGAAAAACATTTATTGATGGATTACAATAAATGGAATAGCTATTTGTGTACTAAGAGCGCAAAGTGCCGTATTGTCGCTCCAGTCAACTAATTGAAGCGCGATGTGCAGCGGAGCGCGTCAAGCTGACCTTGAGTGACAATGTTACTTTGCGATCGAAATACGCAGGATTTTTTTTACAATAGTATAAAATAACAATAAACACCTTGTTCATTTGTTATCGTGGAAAACTTGTAACTATACTATAAATTTCGTCTTCTGCGTTTATTATAATTTTAAATATCATTTAATTATGGCTCTAATATCGCGCTTTAGCGAGCGAAAAAGTTACTTTGTTGCTCTAGAGCGGAAACGTGATACTCTTCAGAAAACGTCTACCTTGCGTTAACATTAGAAAGTGTAAAAGCCTACTTTTTATAGCGATTGTAGAAAAAGTATTTTACAAACTTACTTGACCAGATGTATAGTATAATTTGCAAAAAGCGGCCCAAATTAGCGAAGAAAACAGTTATTTGTTATCAGAATAATTCACCCTATCACAAGTTGGTTGTTGTGAATTGCAAAAGTTCACAAATTGTGGTTTAAATTGCTACCTACTCGCCAACGATTATTAAAAAGATTTATTGCCGGTAAGAAATATGTGCCAGTCAAGTGATTGCCACTAAAATCGACGTATAAAGATCGTATAAAATCCTTTGGACTTGTTGGGGGAAATGTCGAAATAAAAACTATTTTTCAGGTAATCTTGGTTCCTAAGTAAGAAGCTATTTACCCGATCCACATATTATATTTTTGGATGTTTTAACTAAGTGTGTTGTTATGGGACAATTTATCATTGACAGAATTGGGACGCCAGCGTGGCTCGCTTGGAGTCGGTTCGACGAAAAATTTTAGTAAAATATTCTGGTAACACTTTATATGAATTAATTAGGCAATTGTTCAAGGCCAAAGTAAAAGTAAAAAATAAGATTTGTCAATAAGATTAAATTTTTGTATATGATTATCTCCTCAAGACGAGCAGAACTTCTAAACGGAAAGATTAAGTGCCAATTTTCAATACTTACAGATTTTAAATGTTACCAGGTTATGTATAGCTGACAATTTTGCTATTACGTATATTTATATTTAATAAATTAATCGTTAATTGCTATGTATAAAGCGGAAACCCACGTTGGCATGAATACTAAATATATCTTTATTAAAATAAATGAAACGCAAGAAGTTCTATACTCATTCATACAAAATTGTATATTCGAAGTATAATTTAAAGAGAATTGGGAGTTAGCGAACAATTTAGTTGTTCCACCCAAGAATTGACAGTAAACAATACAGTTCGTGCGATGAATTTAAAAATAATCTATCCCTAATTAAATATTGATTGCGTCGCAATTCCTTGGTATCATAGAACAAAATTACGTGATTTAGTAAATAAAATTAATAAATGCTCAATTAAATGAATACCATTAGTTCAGAATTTCACCATAATAAATTAAACAAACGTTATTTCGCTAATTCGGTATAGTACAAACATTAGAATAACAAAACAATCAAGTCCACTTTCATTACGCGTAACAATTATGTTACTACTATACGCAAGTTATTTTCAGCCAGGATCTGAGATCTTTTTATTGATTTAAATGTAATCTCGTTAACTGACAAGAAAATTTTAAATAAAGCTGCATTTCGAGCAATGAATTGTACTCGGATAGTTTAAATAATTACATTCCAAATACCAACGAATACAAAACATGGATCTCGTTGATAACTTGAGGTTACGGGTACGAAGGTAAATCTTTTCTAGTCGTGCGAAGATAGCGCATAACCGAATGAAGCACACCTCCACTCCGTGTAAGCAGTAATAATATCGATGGGGACATCCATCACAGTTAGGAGATCCAAAACCATCTTTACAGTTAACTAAAAGTCTCTAGACCTATTAATAATATTTTTACATCAAATAAAATACGTAGTTTTTTAGGCCTCGAATTGAATTAACTTTTGCAACAGAAGATGTTAAGCAGTGCGGTAAAGTGGGCCAAAATAGTGTTCTCCCCGATGCAACCCTGATGCAACCAAGGAAACTGATCAATATTGAACGAAGCAAAGTCATCTGATATGGAAATAGCAAGGCCAACTAATTGCAATGATTACGAATTACTAATTTAGCTTTTCAAAAAATAATTAAAATTAACAAATATTAAAAAGCGAATGTATTTAGGAAATTTCGTAATACAGAATATTTATTCTGCTTATTTAAGCAGTGGTGTTTCATGCTTAGAATTTTTAATTATTAAAGGTATTAATAAATTAGTGCAAAATAGACCAAAGTTATTGACAATAAAGTGAATAGTCAGTAGCGTCTCGTAATTACTATTTCGGTTGAATAAAAGAATTGAAGTAAAGTTCATTCGCAGTGTAGCAAAGTATTACAAAGTCAAACATTCAGACACCACTTTAAACACCCCTTTACTTGTTAATATTTCGTTTTTATTTTCTTTCTACACTTGTTGTTATGCCACTGGCCGTTTATATAACTGTATTTATTGTAAACCAAATTCCACTTTATTGTAATTTTTCTTAGTATAATGTATAGAGATCCCGCTAGATTTGTACGAAAATTTATCGTTCATTTAGTTCTTTGAAACGGGTTTCGTGTAATCCTTCTTATGGGAAAACCATTCTTATTCTAAAAATTACATATACAAAATCTCACTTTATTCGAAGAATAAATTAAAACTGGCATAAATATTTCAGCAAGAGAATTCTTATATTTTAAAGTAAATAAAGTCCCATGAGCCTGCATATCCACATATCGTTGAAATCGTTTATAATTGTTCCAGATTCACATTGATATTTCTTCGAAAATTAACACCAAACATATAACCGCAGCAATTCTATTAATAATTACAAGTTTGTCCCTGTTGCATTAGTAATTTTTCTTGAATCATACGGAGGGAATGCAACAAGTTAAAGGCATAAGGGAATCCCAACCAGACCATGCTACGTTAGTGATATAACTTTGATAGTCACTTTAGGAAGCGTTTTTTTTCAATTTCTCGTTAAAATTTGTGCGCGCCTTTCCGTGTATGGTTTCGGAATGTAGTTCGAGCTCACACCATTGCAGGTGGATACTATGGAAGGACGATTGCATGATTAGGGTACATTACCTGAAAGTGTTAATGGTAATCTAGGGAAAACTTTCAAAAGACAAGGTACGAGGGTAGCGCCGATTATTTCTACAAACTAATAAAACAAAATGTTGTAGTCAAAAATTATTTTTATTATTGTTTTTCAAAATATTCGACCTTAAACTCAATGCATTTAGACATTCGATAAAATCAGTTATCATAGCATAAATTGCACTCTTCCTGAGTCACTTCAAATATAAGGTCTTTGAAGCACTCCACTGCAACTTTTGGGCTTGCAAATCGTACACCACGCATTTTATCCTTTAGTCTGGGAAATAAAACCAAATCTGAAGGTGCGAGGTCTGGACTATATGGCGGATGATCTAGTAATTTTAATCCGGAAGCGTTCAAAAATTCGTTTGTTTGACGTGCAGTGTGACTTGAAGCATTATCGTGATGAAGGACAATCTCCAATCTAGGGCGTCGTAAACGAGCCTTTTGAATAACATCTGGCAGACATACTGTAGTGTACCATTCTGCGGTAATCATGCGTTTATTTTCAAGCACAACTGTTGTGATAGGTCCTGAATTTGAGAAGAAACTGACTACCATTTTCTTTCCAACACTTCGAGATTTCTTCACTTTGACTGGATTCGGTTCTGTTGGAAACACCCATTCAGCCAACTGCCGTTTTGATTCCGGTTTAAATGCATATATCCAGCTTTAATCACCAGTAATGATATTGTAAACGACTTTCGACCTACCCCCATCATATTTCTTAAGCGTTTTTTTACCCTATTCCATTCGGTTTTGTTCCTGTGTTAAATTATGCGGTATCCACCAACAACAGACTTTTCCTAAATGATTATGTAAAATCTTGTTTATTACAGTCATGCGAATATCCAAGGTGCTCCTAATAATCCTATACGTGACTCGATTGTCGTCTTAAATCATTCTTCGTACGGAGTCTATATTTGTTTCAGTAACGGCTGAGATTGGCGTTCCTTCGCGAAAATCGTCACTAACAACGAAAGGGGCCCAACCCGAACTCACCGATGTCATTGATTTTTTGATATGTTGTAGAACATCAAAAAATAAAAGACACGTATTTTTTTTTATCTGCTGTAAA
>JAHWXV011453812.1:0-10178 GCA_024586415.1 Phrixothrix hirtus
ATAGTGCACCGCCTGTAATTGTCCTACTGTTAATCACTGCTAGTTCGAACGTTGTAATACATGCCGAAAGTACCGTTAACTTTGTAGTTAAAACTTATTGCTGTCTCAACAGTTGACTTTAAAACGCAATATTATTCCCTGTTTTGTGACCCTAAATTAGTAAACGACAATTTGTATGCTTATAAATTTAATTGTAACTGAAACCAACCTGAAACCATCTGGTAGCTTCTGGATTCCACGGAGGAAATCTTTTAGTTACATACGCATTCAAATAGCGCTTATGACTTCCTCGTTGGAGGCAAACTATTTACTTCCATTGCCCGTCATTTTGGGAGGAAGTCCATAAAGAAAACACCATACATGTCCTAAAAGGGCGCCGCGCCGCCATAATTTTGCCAGCTTTTTGGGGTTGAGAAGTGACACTATTGCTTGGATGACTTTTTTATTTCTGGCATGAATTAGTATCCCAAAGTCTCGTTATGGTTACAATTCTTTAAACTCTATCTCGTATCGCTTCAACCTGATTAGTTAGCCATTAAGGGATTCACCGTGCACAAACTTTTCGATACTCTAACTGACCATGGATTATCGTGTGTACATTTCCAACATTTATTGTTGAAATTGAAGCAATATTGTGAACTAGAACGTCAGTTGTGTCTACACTGTATTCGATGATATTGAGCGGCGGTAGTGTGGTTCATTCTCAAAACGTTCAGGTCTATCGTTAAAGGCTTTACTCCATCTATATACATATGTACATTTAAGTTAGATACTATTTTGGCGCCATACCGTACTTTTAACCGTTATCACACTTTCTCGGGCAAAACATTTTCTTTCCATTAACATATATCACTTTTGTTGAACTATATACTAATAACTTTATGCATAATTTTTAGGAACAAGTCATAGTTATATTTGTCATTCTCTTGTTCACTTCACCACATGGGCGGGAAATTCAAATTATCATTCATATTTGAATAATCCTCGTATAATCATTAATACAACAGACATGCAGTTTTAATAAATAATGTCAAGTTGCATTTAATACGTCTAATCGTAAGCTTCAAATAATTGATTATTGCATGTACTGCAAATGTTTCAGTTCATTAGCGTATTAATCTATTATAGTATATTCCTCGCAACATTACCGTTCAAGGTTAAGCAAAATGTACAACAAAGTTAACCCGTTTATTTTGCATCTTTTTCTGTGCTGCGGTGTGAGCTATTATTCACGCCGTTTCGTTCACTTCGATCTATACTATCTGCTGAGTCATCAATAACCTTGAGCGGAATGTTTTGTAAAGTTATATTATATATATTTAGACTAGAGACTCCGCTGATTCAGACTCGCATTGTTTATGAACAATTGACAGGAGACCATGGTTTTTAATAAGCGCCTTAATCTATTTTACGTCAACCCCACTTTTGTAAGAAAATTATTTTAATAAAATAGTAATTTAAACTTTAATTGAGCTATGCTTGTCAACTAAATTACAAATTTTCATAATTATCTCTTGATAATTCATAAACTTCACAGAAAATTTTCGACATTTATTGTAATAAGAATTTTTATACTAAATTCTTCACACACCTCTATAAATAGCGGTATATAGATAATTCAAAATGCTACTGATAAATTTCAAAATAATATACTTTGCTAAAGACAGTTTAAAATAAACTCAAAACGGCGTAAATGCTGACATTAAAATTAGATTGGATAGAATTACAATTTCGTTTACATACATCTGGCTTTTCAAAATACTTGACATACTGAAGTCATTTAACCGCTACCGCTAAAAAGTATACTTGAATTGCAAATTATCAAACACCGTACATTATAAGTTGTTAACCAGTTTCACTTCCCTCAATTTACTGTTGTGAGTTTTATGTCATTTAAATTTGGATTTCGTGAGTGCCGAATTTATTTGTTTTATGTGTAATGGTTCGTTTTAAGCAAACAAAATTTGAATCTGAAACTTTTGATCATTTGATCTGTCTTATTAATTTTACATCAATCAGCTTTAATTATTAAAAATGCACTATTTATTTTAATTTGTGTACAAAATTTAGTTTAACGGTCCCACTTAAAATTGGCAGTTTTGTGATTTAATCTTCCGTAAAAGTGAATACACTTCTTAATAGTTCTCATACGTTTATTTCATTATTTTAGATCTGAGTATGCGTCTCTTAGTATTTAGCACTGATCATTATACATTCTTCATGTTACCTTCCATGCTGAAAGGTAGGTTTAAGTCACACGCAACTACAAGTGTAAAGATAACCTTGTATGTATATTCCAGAATATTTAGAAGAGAATTTTGAGCACAATGCTTATTTAACGTGGAATGCGCAGTTCTGCATCAATACACAACTCTTTTCTTATTCTCGTGTAGCCTATCGATACTTTTGGGGGAAATTTCCGCGTTTCTTATTTTAGTCGCAAATCTCCATTTTTTGCAGAAGTTAAACATAATAAAATAGGATGACAGCTATTTCCTCAATTTTGAGCATCCTTGACAAATAGTTATCAACTACGGACAAATGACGTACGAACATAATTTTTTTCTAATCCTATGCATGTAAATATTCGTTAAAGCCAATCTAGTTACTACATAAATGCTTCATCGCGCATAACCGTGCGTAAAATGTAAAATCGCACAGTTACGCAATTAATAATTGATCTAGAAATACACTGACGAGCAAAACAATCGCGCCGTCTCGATAATTTTATTTAATAGTGATTTTGATTGTTGGTGAGCTTCAAATGGAAGTAAGCGAATTATATACAGTGAATACATACTTCTAGTAGCCATAAATAACAAAATAAAACAACAAGAAAAAATGTTAAGAGATTAACTTAAATATATAAAAATTGAATACGTTAAATCTTTTAATATGGAGTATTACCTTCTCATACGTCTAGTGCAGTTTCTATTTTTCTGTTTAACTTTCTGATAACATTCTGAGTGGTTTTTAATTAAATATTGTTCTATTCTTCGATTAGAGTCATTTGCAAATTCCGTAAAGTAGCATTTCGACATTTTAATCGTCTTGAAAGTTCAATCTCGAACATGTTCTATGGTATTTAATTCGGACCTAACAGGTGGACAACACATGGTGGTTATTCAAAGTTCGGTGTAAGCTTCAAAATATATTGTAGTCCAAAGTATCACAGAGCCACCCTGTGCAAAACCTGGTAATCTCCACAATCGATCATGTCTATCAGCACCGTATAGACAAAACCTAGACTCATCGTTGTAATCAGGTGAATTTGGACAAATGTAACGCCAAAATCGATGATCTCTTAGCAGTTTAGTTCACTGTCGGGTTCTTATGATTTGGCTTCTTTTGTAACAGCTGCTTTAGGTGTAATTCTGTGACGGCCGCTTTTACTTTATATTTTGCAGATAAGGTAGTGATCAATCGAACTTGGGTAGGGTTCTACTTGTTGTCTCGTACAACATACCTTTAAACTGTGAACAGAATTTATTAATTTAATCTATCGCTTAATATAACTTTTGCTTTTCGAAGTTACCTCGTGTACGCTTATTTTTACTTTCCGGTCTTTATAACTTTTTGTTAGTATCTTGTATACACTGGTTTTAAAGTTTTATTGTGTATGCCATTTTTTCTAGCTTACTGTCGTAATAATTTTTCGGACATGAAAATATATTTACAAATACTTTTAATTTCACTTTCTGTTGATGAATACTAAGATTTTCAGTGATTACTTAATTAATTAATATGACGCTTAGCTAAGTGATGTTACTGTTTTAAATGTTTACTACTTAAGTTTAAGACTTGTATTTTTATTATTTACAGAATTTAGAATTTTGTTTTCATTAAATCGACTGTAAGGGTTAAAATAATGTTTGCACTTCCAGGACACTTTTAATCTCAAGGGATTAAAATTTTACTTTAGTCTCAAGGGAGACAAAGTACATTTAATCCCACATAAACAAAGCAAATCGATAGCAACAGCAAAAATTAACCAATTGAAATTGCATATTGCTGAAGGAGTTACTTTAGCGTTTCGCAAATAAAACTTAAACAGAATTTTCCGTGAAGCATATGTTGATAAATAGAATAAACTGTCAACGTCAAAATCATGCAATTTTACGTTATTCGACCTTTTGATTCTAAATTTTTTGAAAGTGCAAAAAATATTGTATATACCCTAAGGACATATGTACTTTTTAATCTCTCGAGGGATTATTTCTCTCTTGAAATTTAAAGAGGCACTTCAGTCCCTTGGTATACAATAGACTATTATTGACTGAAAATATATGAAATAATTTGTACATTTATTGTTGGCTAGTCTAACTTTAATAAAATTGTCATATTTACAGTAATTTCCCTAACTGTTTAGGTCGAATGAGAACAGCTGATTAGCTAGCGGTTCTTTGAACACAAGGTCGATTATTGCTTTTACTCTGTAGCGAATACGCGCAATCGTATCTTTTATCGTTAGATATTAAAATGGTGATAGGCAAAAAGTCATATTCAATTATGTTTACATTAACCGTTCTATTTAATTGGTTGGTTAATAAATATTATTATACGGATTTTTGTCAATATTGCAAGTTAGTTTCAGAGTGTAATCAATTTTGGCGTACTTTAAATGTAGGTTTGTACATAGTCAACAGTTCTAATTTACAACGATGTGTTCGAGTCATTGTGCAGGTTTGATAACTTTCGAGCTTCTGCATTAAGTACACAGGGTGCATATAAGTGGGCTGCAAAAAACTTCCTGAAATTTCACGCAACATAATTGTACTTAATGTATTGTACACGGAACAATCAAGTGTGTGGAAATATTATTCCAACTTAGAATTAAACACACGATTGTAGTAAGTGCAAACATTCTTTTATTACGGTAGTTTGCTATAGTTTGAATCTCATAGAAGACCAGCCTGTTAAGACTATCGAAAGAATGTCTTTTATAAATTGGTTCGAAATGCGGTCTGTTTATAAATGTTTCGGCTGTTTCTCGCTCGAGGAGTAGGGATTGTACGTTTTAAAGTTTGAGATTTTAGATATTTTTCGCAGTCGTTGTAGATGCACTAATAACTAAAACGGATTTAAAAACTTACCTCGATTTAATTGGTTTATTTATTACAGTTTTATTGTAGTAACAAATTTCAGAGCAGAACAGAATTTTAAAAATCATTCATTTTCGTAAATATTTTCTAATTCTAACATGGAAATTTGGGTAACAAACTACATTTTTATTTATAGCTGGTTTTTAAACCATTTAACGTCTTTATTTATAATTGTATAGTGTACACTAAGGTCTATATGTTTTCCTTTGTTTTATTACGTTAAAATTCTAGGCTCGATTATTAGTGAATTTTCTCAGAATTCGCGTTCTCTAACAACCTGTACATCTGGTTTGATTTAGATTCTAAGCAATATTATATTTTGATATAAAGGTTGATTTAGGATAATTGGATATTATTTATTTAAATAATGTTTCCTTGTCTATATTTAATTTTCTTGTGTCTAACTTAAACTAAAACTTAGCTTTTACAGTTGAATACTTTGCAAAAGTTGTATTATGAACATTTTAACTAGTTTTAACATTTTTATAAAACGGTTTGTTTATTTATACTCATATCTAATTATTTATAGCGGAATGGAATATAGGTAACTCTTTTGCCGAATACGCACCACACTGAATCGCACTTTAACGGGTTAACACTTGAAGCGTCCTTTACAAGATTAATTATGGGATAAACTAATTAATTAAAACACTGCAATTAACCTTGCAAGCCGTTTATACGTTACAGTTTAGGTCTACGTCATGCTATGAATTTAATAATGTTTGTACTTCGTACTTCTCGTAGGCAATATCCAACTGTAATTGCTGTCTATTTCATTACACTGTATTTACAACAAATCGATCGTCTCACTTTGGGATGACACCTTCTCGTCCTAATTCTGACGTCTTTCCAGTTAACCTGTCTCCTGGAAGCGTATCTATGTTATTTTATGGAATACGTGTAGAATTGCAATTTGAGAAATAAATACGTACTTTCGCCTAAGTTGTCCTCGTTGATGTGGTGGTTAGCATGTTTCCCTCTACGCCCAAACGATGTGGATTCAAAGTTTTCAGCGGAAAAAATTTAAAACGTGTCTTATTTTTGGATGAGAAAGTGAAATGATAGGTCTTGTTTCAAGGTGATGATTGGAATGGTAAACATCGCTACTGTAGGTGGAACTTCTTAAGGTTCGACAAAATTCTAGTAGACATGGCCAAAGAACCATAGAAGTTGAAGCCAACAGGACGAAGCGAATTTCCGCATCTCGAACCCTCAATTACGAAACAAACTCAATTCATCATAAAATATGAGCAGTAGCTTAACCGAACCCTAATATTTGAACGTATGTAAATTTCGTTTGTCCATCTGTTAAATAAGTCAGTTAGCTGTTGTTTTAATGATCACTAAGACTGTTACATATTTTATAAAAGTATTAGTTATTGTGATACTTAGGGGCCTAATTTTTGCTCGGGAACACATAAAATTATCTGTAGTGGAAATTGTACTAAAATACTTCCCAATTTTGTTTTAAAATTAAGAATTTTGGCAAATTTCTAGTTCAGAGGTTGGTACCACAGACTTCAGTAACGTCAAATTCATTTATTTATAATATCTATTTAGTAGTGTTCACAGATGTATTGATTTTACTAAAGAATTAATGACATCAATATTTTTTATTTTTTTTCGGTTTTCGTACAAAAAGTATGACATGAAAGTGCATAATTAGCTTCTTACCACTTTCGTTATGTAATATATAGGAACGGCGCATTTTATTTCCACTGCAGTCTAGCCGCCTTTTCTATTTTGTACAATGGTCTTACTGACCAAGAAATTCGTAACAAAGTACTCAAAAATTTCACATAATGAGAATGAAGGGGCATTTTGTATATCTGACCAGTTTTTGGTTATAATCTCCAAAAATGTGTCTGTCCTTTAAGCACTTCAACGTTAATATTCTGAGTTTTAAATACTCATTATTTTAAGGAGTGAATATTAAGATACTCCCGTACTGGTTTTCTTGTTTTTAACTTTGAGCAGTTTAGGTATGTGATACTGATTTTAGCCTTTTCTAACTTGATCACAAACTACAGATAAATCTGCAAATTTGTAATCAAGGCCGTTTGTACGAGGTCTGTTAAGATAAAGAATGAACTTTTAAGGAAAGTGCGTGTTCCGACAAGCGCCAATAGTTAGAAAAAACTTCCGGTACGACGTCGAGCTATAACAGCTGGAGTATACACGTATAATACCTCCGCATCAGATTTTTAATAAAATAAAATTGAAATTTCATGAATAACATGTGCTTGTGTCAAATTTTACGTTAACCTTGGTAAAATTTTATAGAGACGTTGAAAATACTTCAGCAAGTAGATTGGAAAGGCTATATAAGCCGAATGCGTAATTGTTTTAAAGTACGCAAAAGGTTGACCGAATGGCCCTCCATGTCAATTAACCATTATAATATTGAGAAAGTGCGTCCTATTATTCGCAAGGATCACGATTTAGCTGTCCGAATAGTAATTTTAGCAGAAACACTTAATATACATTATATCACCGCAAGATTTGTGCAACGTCTGTTGACCGATGAAAAGAAAAGGAACCCAATTAACCTCTGTGAAAAACTGCTTGTTCGACCCAATGTTGATGAAAACTTATTATATAAAACCGTAATAGAAAATCGGACTTAAGTTTACGGCTATGAAGTCGAAAATAATACACAGTCAAGGAAATTGATGGGGAAAGCATCGCTATGGCCAAAAAAAGCTGCACGAGTTGGTCAAACATGACGGTGGTGCCTGTAGATTTTTTATTGAAATTGCTTAGTACATTATAAATTCTCTTCACCTGGTCAAATAATAAACAAGGAGTTCTACGTGGAATTTTTAAAGCGTTTGGGAGGAAGAGACCTGAGCTGTGGGTACATTAAAATTGGATGTTCCACCACAATAAAGTGTTAGCTCACGCGTTGCTCCTTATCTGCAATTAATTGGAAAGACATGAGATAACCACCCTGTCTCAGCCATTCTACCCACCAGACTTGACCGCAGTAGACTGTATTTGTTTCCTAAGTTAAAGGTAATTTTGGAAGAAAGCCGTTTTCATATCCTAAACGAGGTAGTGAATAATGATACAGTAGCTGCCCGCCATTCCCAAAAATGCGTTACAGGAAATGCTTCAAGAATGGAGTAGATAGGAAAAATGTATTTCTAGCAGAGCAGACAAGTCTGAAAACAGTTGTAATTATACTAATAAAATTTTTAGTACAATAATTTAGGCCTTTATTTAATTATCATCTTACGAAGCTAGTGTTTTAATGTACTATTGGAAAATCGTTAAACTCACTTTAAATCATTACGCAAGAGGCTTTCGTATTTATACGACGTTGAAGCGGTTCCATTATCTGTTCAATCATTTATCCTTGTTTCACAACTATATGGGAAAAGTAACAGATAAAGATGAAATTCGGAAAATTTTGTGTTTACTGGAAAGTACGTAAGAATTAGTTACATTTTAAGCCGTTGTACATGTGAAAAAATCACTTTTGAAAACATCTTTGCTTACGATGATGATCCTTGATGATCCATAAATATGACACCACTGAAGTTTTAAAACATGATAATGTGTACTCTTGTCTTTTCTTAATACTCATCAATCACGTTTGTTATAATTCTTGTTAATTAATTATAAGTTACAAATGTGTTGATTCAAAGTTGAAACTACTAACTGTTTATTTTAAAGATTCGCTATTATTTAGCGTTTATTAATAAATAAAGGTCATAAACACTGTTATTTATTCAATTCTGTTTACTATTCATTTCTTTACTTTTAGTTCATCAACAATGTAATAATAAAACTAACAAACATTAATGTCACTAACCAATCAAACAATAATTAGATCAATTAGTAATTGATGGTTTTTCCAGCTTTATACGTATACATCATTATCAAATGACAACATAGCAGGAGCTAACAATAATTAAAGAATGGACTTACATTATTCGTTTTTACAACTTTTCCTTACAGTGTTTACTACTTTGGCTATTGCATGCTACCTTAAAAACGCCACACTTACTTTTTTCTTGATTTTCTCCAAAACTACTGATTTGCGGAAAAAGTTAAACTTAGATATTATTTGCTTTTTATGGCTCTATCTACTGTGAAACATATTGTATAAGTACACTGTTCCAAATAAAAAAAAGGTACAAACAGAATTTTCCAGAGCCTCTTAAATAAAGAATAAATGAAGCGGAAGTAATTTGGCAGCATCCTGAAGATGGCCTGGTTTCGCTTGAAAGAGATAAGGATCTTTAGAGTGAGTTGCCTGGCACATAATTTACAGTATTGGTTATAATTTTGTCCATTATCTTTAGAGGACACTGTAGATAAGTATGTATATGTACGTATTTATAAGACTCTAAGGGTCATTTATGTCAAATGGTTACTTTTAGAAGAAAATATTTCTCATATTTTAGAAAATCTCATCGGGGAGGCTATGGTTCAAAATTTCATATTTTATCGTTCTTTTTGCGATTACTTGCTGTGCCAGCGCATGAAGATCCTAAGGTCGTACTAAAATCTTAATTTTTCTCATTTCTAATAACTTCCTGGGACAATGTTTTCAACTTGCCTAATAGTTTCGTATTCTGCTGGCGCACATATGTCATTACTGATAGACATCAACGAACATACTCAATTCTTGTAATTATCAAATTAAGTATAAATTCTACATCATGTATCAATAGTTATTCGCTGCCTTTCTAATCTAATTATGTTTTAAATGTAAAATAATTGCGCCGCCTTGCTTTGCTTCCCGTATTTAATTTTGTGTTATTTGAATGATATATTTAATAGCTTTTCAATAATTGCAAAATAAGAAAAAAACTTCTATACTTTTCAGTCTTAAGAAATATTGGTAATAAAGTTTCGCTCGATAGCGTTATGCAGCATAGGTATGGATTTATCTAGAGAAAAAGATATGAGATGCTAGCCTTTATCACTTATGATATAAATTTAACGTGCTTTATCTTAAACGGTTATTTTCAGATACAGTTTTTTGCATAATTGGTTAGCGTATGCTTTTGCAAACTTAAACTCGCATTCATATCATTCTTATTTTGATTGTTAACTGATTCTAGT
>JAHWXV011460219.1:0-10213 GCA_024586415.1 Phrixothrix hirtus
AGCAGTAATGGAAGAAAATAAGTTACTCGCCAAGTGTTGGACTACATCATTGTATACTTTATAACGGGCCGAAATGGACTTTGGGTCCCAAAAGGTTGTCTAAAATACCGATTGCTCTGACTTAGCTAATAGCTCCGGCCGTCGCAGGGGAGAAAGGGGAATTATACAGTTTTTGATGTAAATAATTAGGCTAAAATTAAGGAACGGTTTGCGAGAGTTAAAAATCTGAAAAAGTCGTAACTTTTGGGCGCCGCTTTACCTAAATGTCTTGACGATAAGATCTTTTCCAGAAACGAGATGATAAGGAATCTTATTTCAACCGCAAGGTAACTTTATCATGATATATTTACTAGTTACTTATTTAGCGTAAGCCACTGGAGAAGTACTCCTAATGTAGTACAGGTTGGACTTACAATTTTTAATGTTTTATCTACTTAGGTCTAACGTTTTCCTGTAAAAAAACTGTTATGTCTTACTGCTAAAGTTATTTATGATAGTGAAATAATAGTATTACCTGTTTTAACTAAATCTCTTATAATGAAAATAACATAAATTAATACAGGCAATATAAGAACATTGGAATGAACAATTACTTAATAATTAAAATTTCAATTTAGGGGCGGACTGAGTTTGGTTACTAAAGACTACTTTACTTAATAATAACAAAATTTTGACTCCTTCTAACGGTGGCCTCATTTTACGGTACTTATCTAGACTAGATATGCAATTTTGGTTCGTTAATTAAACTTCACACAAGAAGAACTAACTGCTACCTGATCGAAGTAACTTCCCTCGTGATTTATTACTACGTTACGAAGCAGGGGTTGATTGTCGGGTTCCCCTGTAAAGCGCAATGACTTATAAGGTGGAAGAAAGTTATCGAAAAAGTGTCACTTACTTGACTTATGATAGCAGGCTCCAATTCCTTCGGCACTTTATGAATAAAGCGTACGTGAAGTACTTTCCCAAACGTCCTACAGCCCTATGGCTAACATTGAACGAAAATTCAGTCTAATTTTCCAATTTCGCATACAGCGCCAATATGCCTAATTCACACGATTCAGGCATTCGGTAGTCGTTAAGGGTAACTAACTGGTATTTTTCATGGACTATTTTGAGGCCTCAATACTGGATAACGTTACGCCTCACTATTCCGTGCTTTCACTTGGAACGTTCGATCTCAACTGCCTGTTTGACGTAGTTTCACCTTGACATTTCAGGAAAATGGGTGGTCAGTGGTTAACGTTTATTTATAGAAGCACAAACATTCCCGTAGGAAAGCTGATGATTTAGATTGTTTTAAAAGCGTGAATCGGAGGTTTCTGAATGTTAATAATTATTAATAATTAGTAGCAACCTGTAAAATCCTTGTTCAAAATTTTAAATACAAAATTGATATTGGTAGTTTACCCATTCGATTTTGCTATTAATTCACTTATAAGGTGTTCCCAAATCTATGACAAATGTTGCAAGAATTTTGGACGCTCTTACAAGTGGACTAATAGTTATAGTGATCTGTTTTGATGTACTTTGGATTAAAAAACAACCTAGCGGGGTCCCGCATTCGGAAACACAGGTCATCAATCTTCCAGAGGGAGCTTCTATATGGGGAGGGAGGTGTTATATTAAAATTTCCAATCGATTACGCATATTCTGCAACTCACGTGCGACCACCAACCGGAAGGATCAACATAATCAACAGGAAAATACACAAATTCTTTTAATTAGCAATTTTTACCTAACAAATGGTTAATATCTTAGATTCAGATTTAATTAATTTTCGGTACAATTAACATCGTAGTTAAGAACAAATTTGTTTTTACAAACGTATCTACAAATTATTGATTTTTAATTTTTATATATATTGGAATAGAAATAGCCAAAAATATGTAAAAAGATTGTATTTTAAGTGAAAACTTTCGATTTAAAGTTAAAATGATGTTAAACCTTATATAAATTAGATAACTTTAATTAATTACTGTTATCTTGAATGCTATAATTTACAATTACCTACTCATGTTAAATTGTAATTTACTTAATGATTTTCTCAAACTTGATTTATACATCTAACGTGTTCAGTAAAACTTTCAGTCGTGGTTGGCTTTTAAGCCGTAAATGTTTGTCTAATATTAGCTGTCATTTAAACAACTGTCAAATTTTGAAATAACAATTTAATTGATTAAGGGTTATTCATATGCAACGCAGTTTTTGAGAATATAAAACAGCATGTAATTCTCGTTTAAATTTAGGAGGTGTGTAACATCAGCTGCAAAATTTGAATAAAAATGTCATAAGTTGTTATTTCCTCTGTCACTAAGATGAAAGACAACTGTACCCCTAGTTAGTTATCACAGAAGGACCTTTTGAACACTTATTAGTTTCACATGTATATTGAATTTTGGCAAATATATTAGACAAAGTTGGAATAGGGCAAAATATTGACAGGGCGTCATTCTGTCGAAAATTAAGTAATCCTTGGAATTGCGGTTAAAGCATTTTAAATCTATTAACGGCTTATAGCGAATAGGATATTATAGAAATTGAAGTAGGAGAAAATGTTTGGTAGTGTAACTAAAAATTTGTAATGTTTTCATTAAGTTATTTTGTAGTAGATGACTCTTAGGCCCTTAGCTTATTTATTAAATGCTTCTTTTGGGAAAGAATCTTTCTTGGAAGTTTAAACATCACTTACATAATTACAGGACGATAGCAATATTAATCCTACTTTCCAAATTTTTTGAAAAATATAGTAATGCGCCTTTAATCAATGTTTTGGAAAACACAATATTTTTAATCGTAATTAATTTAGATTTCACAAAGAATGTTCAACAACAACTGCAATAAATGGATTCCTAAATATGCTTTTGGAAAATATTGATGGCTTTAATAGAACTATAGAGGTCTTTCAGACCTCAGTGAAGCCTTTGACCTTGTTAAGCACAATGTTTTACTGTGAAACTAGAAGACTCCGGAACAAGGCGATTAATGGTATCTTGAAAATTTTGAAAGCTATTTGAAAACAAACGTCATATATTCAGATAAATAATAATAGATCGAGTATGATGACAATATTCATAGAGATACCACACGGCTTGGAACTTGGTCCATTGCTGTACATTGCCATCTACAATTAATATTATATGTGCTAATGACACTACTCAAAATAAATTGTTCAATGTGAAGAAGTGGTTTGAAAGAAATGCTCTGTAGCTAAATATAAATAAGATCAATTTTGTTCGCTACAGATGTATGTTTACTACCTGTGATCACAGTTTCTTAATTAAATCCCAAAATAAGATACTAGAACAAAGAGCTAAAGTTTTTACACGTTTCAATTACAAAAATCAGATGGAAGGAATATATTGAAGAATTTTGCAACAAGTCTAGCTCGACGTATTGATATATTGATATATGCACAAAACATTTGGCACTACTATTTTGATTATGTACCACTATACTATTGTATAAGCTAGCCAAATTAAATGTTTTAATAAAGAAACTCAAAAACTACAAGAGATATAAAAATCTGTAGTATATCCGATATGTTTATTTGAGGTAAACTTGACAATGAAAACCAGAGTCCGCTATCATCTTTTGTCCTCGAGCTAGCAACAATAGCTTTAGTTTTTAACATTCTGAATAATGGTGATAACTGGGCAATGTACGAAGTTAAACAAAATCGGATACCCATTCTTGGGACACTTTTTAAGAAGACAGTGTTCACAGATTTGAAATATCATTATTTATTTTTAAGCCAGGATGCAGGATTTTTTTAAAATATAAACCGCAATTGGCTGTAGTCTATGGATTATTTATTAACACTAGAAGCACCACGATATGCGCATACCTAGAAGCACTAGGGCGGTCACATTGACCGCTCGTAGAATTTTTCACTTGAAATGTAATTTTATTCTCTTATTTTTATTCTAAAGAACTCTGTAAAGGGTTAATGATAAAAAACACAATTTTACTGTAAATTAAATGTATTTAAACAATTTTATGTAATTGTTAATAGCACAATTAAGACAATAGTACAATTTTTCTAATTTCGTTGTAAATGAATCGCACACGAATTTTTGCATGTATAGCATGTGTCTTTTGTTTTATTTTTTTCATTTTGCAATTTGGCACAGTCCACGTTTAGAATTTGAGGATTGAGTAGTGGTATCCCATGGATTTGTTACCGTTGGTGCTAACCACCGTATTGTAACATACTGCTGTCGCAGTTCTACTGCTAGTTGCAATATGAAATTTTGTCTAGAAATTTCCCTTCCAGTCACTACCTGGTATAAAATCCAAGCGTTTATAGCCGCCATATCTAGCATGTTAAAGATACCTGCAATGGCCATCTTCTGGAAGCCGATTTTGTTGAATATTGCCTGTCCATCTGATCAAGAACATCTACTCCGTATTTGGTATTGTTGTAATACGTAATGGTTTCTTGTTTCTTTTTTTTTTATTTGTTTCAATATTGATGCAGTTTTTATGTAGAGAACTAAGTAGCAGAACGTTTTTCTTTTGTTTTCCCTGGTAGACCGATAACGTCATGCCTTCGTGTTTGTACATTTTGGATTCATACAACTCCATCTTCTCGTTTGTTATGGAGGTTGGAATCTCCTTTCTTGAACGGTTCATTGTTCCAGCAATATAGTTTTTTCTTAATTATTTGGCTAGTTTTAGGGATGTGATAAAATTGTCCATTGTAACATTCCTCCTTTATTCAGAAACGGTTGCATCAAACGACAAACCACGTATTCCCTAAGAGTTGATTGGGTGGTCGTTGCTCGTTTTTCCCTAAGTATGGAAACCCGTTCAACAAATATTTGGACTGAAAATCAGCTGTCAGGCAAAATTTTCTATCAAATTTGTCAGATTTATTTGCCATATACTGCGTAAAGGGCATCTTGCTTTTGTCGGAAAAAAGCTGTTCATCGATAGATATTTTTTCACCAGGTGTGTAGTATAACATGAAATTTTCTATAAATGGGTTCCACACTTCTGACACAAGTGCAAATTTATTTGTTGCTAGTCGCTCAGATATGGTATTTCGCATGTCAAACCGAATAAGACGCATTCTTCGGTAAAATTTGCTTCTAGGCATTGTGTCTTGGAAAAATTTGGGTCCCCAAAGCTCAGATCACAGCATCTTCACGCTAACGTTCCTCGCTGAAAAAGAACCCCTAGCATACAGCAGGGATATAAATGCTTAAATTTCTTTCAGCGAAATTACCCAATATTTTCTTGAAGTTGTCTTTTACCTTCAGCATCGGTGGACGATTTTATATGACCAAGTATGCGGTCATCAAACAACAAGCGACACACACCAGTAGGACAATCTTCAACAATGTTTCTCTTGGCATATGGAGTTGGTCCAGCAACATCTTTTATCACGTTTTGAATTCCACGTCTTCCTAAGTGTACGAGATCCGTCAAAATTTTAGCATAATTATGTAAGCCAACAAAAATGTTTGATAAAAAAGCTTTATTGAAACAAATTAACGTCAATAATCAATCCTACTACATACCAGGCCGAAAGTAAAACGGCAGCGTGTCACTGTCAAAAGAAACATAATTGTAATTTTTACAGTCGCACATAAAATCTTATATATAATTCGTACATAATAAGGCTTTATTGCCCTTTATTACCTCACTCGCTTCACTCGGTCGGCCATAAAAGGGGCTCGTCCATGAAGACCTGTATTAAGTACTGATTACATAAATCTGTCATTATAAATAGATATGTAAGTATTAATTGCTACTATAAAAATGTAATTACTAACCTGGCGTGTTAGCGCTGTCATCAAGTAGCTCCCATATTATACTGTCAATGTGATGATTCCTTAAAGTGCTTCCACAATCCACTCTTTCTTGTGCAGTCATCCTCCCTGAGGTGGTATTGGAGAGTTCATTCAAAGTCGAAGCAGACGTACCGGGCTTCAATAGGTCCTCCACAATCCTGGGTTCATCTTTAGAATCGCTCCCACTTGAATGTCTCAGATCATTAGTATTATCAGGTACCCACTCATCTCCTTCCTCGCACACAGCTTCGTTGTCAGAGACTGAACTACTGATATATTTTGCAATTCCTCCAACATCTCCTTATCTGTCAAACAACGACGAGACATACCAACTTCAAACTCGAAAAACAACTACTAAGAAACGCAGAACACATACTTATAAAGAACAGAGTCACAGTAATTGCAATTTACAACTATTGCTGCGTTTTATATAAAGAACAAGTGAAAAATTCCGAGAAAACTGTAATTAAGCGTAAAGCGGTAAAATTGACCGGTATGGTGCTTCTAGGATGTCATTAGCAAATTTCGACTTATAATAAGCGTAAATTCCTCTTAATGGATAAATTTAATCCTTTAATAGGTCTAGGAAAATTCATTAAGTATCAGCTTTCTAGAAGTAACGGGAGTGAGTAAAACAATGGTGCAAAAATAGAAAGCAGTCAAATTGACCGCCCTAGTGCTTCTAGTGTTAATATTCAGTTAGTAGTAACTATAATCGAACAAGAAATGGCAAAAAATTATAAAATAGTCCTGAATTCAAATATAAGATTTTAAATTTGATTATTCGTAGCCTTCGAAATAAAATTGACGACTTCGGTGTATTCTTACAAAATTTTAAGTATTGATAAATAATACGTCTAACGGAAACCTGACTATCTGCTGGGGAGGTATCTTATATAAAAATAAACAATTACAATGTTGAAGATAATTATTGTCTGATGAGCGTGGCGGATGAGTTGTTTTTGTTGTTAGAAATGGTAAAACTTTTAACATAGTTACCTTGACAAAATTGAACGCACCGACTGATTATTTCAATCCGATTACATCAACATCACGTTTAACTAACATACAAGACGTATTTGGAAACACGCCCGTTTGAAAGAAATTCTTTTACTTTAGAACTCGAAATCTTACTTCATTTCTTTACATAGTTAAAACATAGACTCAAAACCTTCCACGTTGTTCTAATGTTTTTGTATTCCTGCATCATGTTCTCGTGTCGCCAGTTTGTTGAGAAAATTTGTGACTGCTTCTTTCAGAACATCATCTTTTTGAAAACGTTTTCTACCAAAAAGTCATGTAATTAGTAAAGTCAAAAGGTGATAATTATGTGAAGCCATATCTGGGTTGCAGAGTGGAAGGCCAAACATTTTCCAGCGAAACTGACGACGACGTTGTCGATTGTTTTCAGCAACATGAGGTCTGGTATTGTGGAGGAGCATCAATAGAGATTACCACTGATTTTGAATTGTTCGGCGCAATTTCTTTACAGTTTCATAATATGCATGATCATTACTAGTGCCTCCTCAAGGCATAAAATCAACAATCAATGAACCATTTCTAACCCTAAAGATGATTGCCACTATTTTTTCAATTAACCCTTCTTTCTTGAACTTTTTGGGCCTCGTTGATGAATAAGCGTATTTTCGAGAACTTGCATAAGAAACTCAAAGTTCTTCACCAGTATCAATGTGTATCAGGAATGAATCTCCTTTATTAAAGGGATTTTGCAAAAAATACAAAACAGCACTTATTAGCTTTTTTTGTGTACAACTCCAAGCATGCGAGCAACCGGTCTAGCATAAGTTTATCTGCACTTCATATAGTTTGTAATAATTTCATGAGTAATAGTGCGGCATAGTATGCAAAACTGTTCACTGACACTATTAAGTGTGGCACGCTAATCTTTCTTCGCGAAATCGTCAACTGAACGCAGCAAATCAGTCATAACAGCTCACGGCTATCTTGTTCACTCTTTATTATGAACTTTTTCTTTCCCCAAGTTAAAATTTCGACACCATCCCCGAACAGTTGATTTAAGAATAACATTGTCTCCATAAAGATTTTTGGTTCTACAGTGAGTATCACATTTATTCTGTATATAAATCGACCCAGGAACCTTTACAGATCGCGTGTCAGTTCTCGCTGGTTTTTATGTTGTAATATACGTTAATTTAAACATAAGAGTATAAGCAACCATTACGACATACATCATTTACTTATAGAATTTACTTAAAATCGAATCTAATTAAAAATTAATAAAAACACCATTTTTTCTTTCTAAAGTATAATTTTGCTCTTATATTGAACTATTTTAATTTTAAACATTTTAAAAATGCAGCGCAAATATAGAACTCGTTTAGGTCAGCTTTTGTTATTATAACAAGTGAGAACGTGGTATTTACGCGCGTTCCAAGGGAAATAAGTCGGTAATGTGCTACATATAAATTCCCGAGGATAAGAGTTCAAGTAAGTAATGTATCTTGTAGATGCAGAAATGGATATAAGAATTTTCGGGCCGATTGGTACAATATCAATTGCGCTAGAATATAGGCGCCTGTCGAAGGTTAACAGCTTTTTAAGCAAAGAAATTCTGGTGGGAATAATGACATTCAGTTAGTTTTTAATCAGCAGTGAAAATATAAAGAAATGTGAGTTCGAAAGTGCCGTGTGTTTCTCTAATTTTTAGATAATGTAATGTGTCCTTATTCAATCTGTACCGTAATTCATCCAGCGTAGTTGTTGAATTGAAATTTTCATATATTGGGGATAATTGTATCAATAAGGACAAGGCAGTCATACTAAACTTTAGTATCCACCCGTTGGGTCTTAAAGTCTATTAAGTAATAAAATGGACGGCTTCCATTTCTAACAACTAAATGCAAGCCATCATACCTGTAAGTGAAAATTAAATTATTTCACCTTTGAAAACCGGGGTGTTAGGCGATATTACCGTATGCAAAGTTCATTGCTGCTAAATTTAAGTTTTGAGTAATAGCAAATGTTAAAATGGGGAATTGGTTTCCGATTTGTTTAATTGTCAAGCCAAAGGAATCTTGGGAAAGTTACTATAATTATTTTGGAACTGACAAAAATGAGTTTTCTGTTGCTTTAATTGTCAAACGCTTTAATGAACCTTTTTGTTTTGTAATATAAATTTAGTTGGCCAATTTTAATCGTAGATTAGTTTAAACTGGTGTTTTGTAACAAATAAATTGGTTTTATTAAACCTAGCATATTGGTTACCCTTATATGCTTGTTTTATTTTGTCTGTATATATGATATTTATGCACTGTAGTTGTCGTCAAAGCAACTAAGGTTTGTTCTTTAAAGGGATTTTAATCCACTTTCAGTTTGGTCTTTTGAGTAAACACAAACCTCGATTCCATTGGCTAATGTTAAAAATTATTGATCCATATTTTTAGTGAATAGTCATTTGTTTCCGAATTTTAATTCCATTTGTGTACTAGTGAAATAGCGAGTTTAAACAATATAATGTGTTTTGTGCTCAACTAGTTCTTTCCTCTATTGCAAACGCTATTTTTGCCTAATATTAAAAACTATTCAGTGTGCGCTTAGCGAATTTAATGTTGATCCAGAATTTTTTATTCTATAAAGTAAATAAGAAAGCATTCGTTTCACGTAAAATTTAAAACATTAATTACAGCCCAAATAGCCTTTAGCATTTTTAAATAATTTATGTCAAATACAGCACATTTTGAATCTTGTGCGGCGTTAATTAAACTTGAAATTATCATAGGTAATCTACTTCACTTTTGATATACAGCGTATATCAATAGTCTCAGTTCATCTTTTGCTTCATTTCTATTGGATAAAGATCTAGGTCAGTTATTCATAAAAAGGAGGCTGCATCTCTGATTTTATAATTAAGGTTAGCACTCCGCAACATACAGAGGCTGCACCTCTGATTTTATAATTAAGGTTAGCACTCCGCAACATACAGAGGGATCATAAATAAATGAGACTTTTAGTATCATTATAATTAGCGGGTTAGAAATACTTTTGTGCATTAAAATAGTTGATTATGGGTTACGACGATCTTGATAAATTTATAGTTATCGTTAGGAATTGTTAAAATTCAAACCCGTTTTCTGGCACACATGTATTCCAGAGGGATTTGCACTTCTGATATTTGGGACACCCAACAAGATGCGTAATGCAAAGTTTTAACTGGACAGTAACGTCGGGAAAATATTCCTTGATTCTCTATTTGAGGCTTACTTCAAATAATGTAGACAAAAATCGCTCGGCGGATTTAGCAGCAACTGTTTTACCTTTAGTTATTAGAATTTTCTTTTGAGTTCCGTAATTGTTCAAATAAAAGTTACAAAGACTACTTCTGGAATTCTCCAGGGCTAATATTGTGGTCCTATCCTTTGTGTGTTATTTATTAA
>JAHWXV011471063.1:0-12931 GCA_024586415.1 Phrixothrix hirtus
TTAGGTGTATAGGAAAGTCACTAACGTCAATAAATTCAAATTAAATTTAAAATGTGTAAGAGAAAGTCGTGTGTTGTCTCACACCAGATTTTTTTTAACTTAAGATACACACGGCATGCGAAAGTTATTTAAGAAGGGACAAACATTTCGATATATCTCGTATAATGTTGTATAATGTTGCCGTTATCATCACCGTTGGTTGATTAATTAATAGAAATAACTCTATTACGTCAAGGGGTTGTTGTGATTTATTTGCTTTTATTTCATTTTGAGTAACAATCGTACAACATCTAATTTTAGTAGCTTATATCCTTTGTCATGGATCTCAACTAACAAATATCTGTTTATCCCTTTCTTTTGTTAAAAAGTTACTCTTATAAGTAAGCGCTTTATTCTGAACATATACCACATAATTAAACATAATAATTTATTAACGATTCAATAATAATTATCGGACAGAAAAGTACACAGAATAACAAATGTAAAATTATACTCTATAAAATGTAAAATGAAATACTCGTATAAATAAAAAATATTTAATTCAAAATGACATGATGCACATAATTATTAGTAACATAAAAATTATTAGGAATAAAGATAATTCTAATATTTACGCAATGCAGCTTATAAAATTTCTTAAGTTAAATTTCACGCCTTTAAATTACAGCAAGTAGGTATTCGATAATTTGTGAAATCTTACCTATGTTTTAAAATTACAAATAGTGACAACAAAGTTTATTGTTATCAATAATTTTCATTGCACTACGTAAATTAAAATTAAAACTTTTAAATAAGAATGTGATAACGCAAATCTCTTTCAATTTAACCTGGAGTATCATACGCGAATTTAGTTATTACTGATTAGTATGCAACTTCAAATATAATTGGTTTCTTGCCCAAATACGTAGTTCCACTTAAATTGCTACTCATAGCAATAAAACAGCGACTTTAATATTTTGGTTAATTTTTATTATTATTACTCTAAACGTTTTCGTTCTTAAAAATTGGCTAAACCAATGAATATATTTTCAAGGTTGTTACAGGTTTAATTATTGAGCGCACTATTTGAGAATTCAACTCTTTGCTGTTCGCTTACCCACGATTTTGTTATTTTAAGCAAATTTTGTTATGACTAGCCTTGAAAATGTTCATATATTGTTAAAATTTACACTTCTAAAGCTTTTCACTTATATTTAGAATTTAAACTACACGCTTTATATAGGAGAAATCATCATCATTTTTATTTGCATAAATTCCTACATTGTACTAATAGATGGCTATGCCACTACATATCATAATTATTGTCTTTAAACTAAAGATGACTCACGTGTCCTTGAACCAAAGCGCGAAAATATGTCTGAATCAAGAATCTTCATACCAAGGATATATAGTATCCGATGTTCCACTAATCATCAAACGACTCATTTTCAGTATCACCAAGTAAATGTTCAGCTGACGATCGGGACACGACAATGGTAGCGGCCGTAACGACATATGACAATAAACAGGTTTCTTATCGCATTTCTCATCTACTAGAGACTCGAAAATAATCAACTCTATGTTATACAATATATCAAAACAGAAAAATTTGATAATTATATCAAAGAAACTTCCCAATAAATTATTTTTAAATAAAACGTAAAATAACAATTTATAGAAAATAGACTCCAAAATATTTAATTCAAATTCCCTTCGTGCGCCGCGGAAAATAGTGGCGTCACACACGAACTAATAATATTTCAAAAACAGCATAACTGCCAAAGTTAATGTAACAAGCTTTAAATATATAGTTTCTACTGAATTTGTGGCGCTATATTTATTTTTATATGCAATTTCTTAAGTGAGTCAACATAACGTTAATTTCTGTTTATTGAGTTCCTCTTTTACATAGGATAGCTTATAATAAAGCCTATTTCTGGAATAATAACTTTAAAAAACCGAGTATCGCAAATTGTGGTAGTACTGTGTCTGGCCTTGTAATTTAATGCGTCGAAACAACTGATTTTACTACATGTCTCAATCATTAGCGTCACTCGAACGACTGATGAGTTCTAGTATTTTACTCGCATATGTATTATTGAGATAAGTTTTCGATTCTTTTATCTGAATGCCGTCCACTTTAGAATCTGTGGCGCTATTAAATTAACTGTTAACTGATTCTGTAGAAGATAATTATCGACGCTCTTCCCTGCAGCTCGCGGCAATCAGTAAGTCCCTGCAGTTTTACTAAATTTGTACTTTTAATGTCTTAAGGACGTTTTAGGCCGTTACAAGTGATTACTCTGTTGATATATGAGAATAATTTAAAAATAATATGGCGTTTCAAAAAAACGTCATAGCAGCGCCGATTCAACATACTGAATTGAAACAATTTACTGAACACATTGAGTAATATCTATAAATTAACATTGTTGAATAATGACTAGTATTTGTTCACAATAAAGGTATGACTAATAAGAGTATTATTCAACTGCAGTAGAAAAAAAATTATTAAATATTTTATTACTGGTAATATTCAGAATTGAAATACAAATTGATCTGATATGAGTTCAATATATATTTAAAATGTATCCTATAATATCTAATTTATAATAAGCTAAAGTTTAGCAAATAAATGTTCAAAAAACTGCAGTTCAAAACACAAAAGTACATTTCTGATAATACGGCATTAGTGTACTAAAATAACGGTCTTAGTCCCTAGGCAAAGTTCGTAATGAAGACCTAAAAATACATTGGTTACCTAACTGGAAGCCAATTCACTCATAAAATAAAGAATGTAATAAATATAATTACAGAAAATTGCTCAAAACTGCAAAAAGGTAACCAATAATATATTTCGTTTGCCCTATTCGATTTTTTCGGTAACAATGTAATTCAAATTAATATTGTTGTTTTAATTTTCCTTTCTTTAATTTCTACAAACAGCATAACTCTGTTAAAACGAACTTGGAAATTACAAGCATTTTGTTTGTTATAAACGATCTCTCACTGTAACAAAACCATTGAAAACGCCCGTTAATGCACAAGTTACATACACATGCACGAGCTACAAATTAAATCCGAGTGCAGATTAGTGTAGAATCACGTGCAAATAACTTTTATTTGGCGCGCTTCGCGTTTTATCAGTGAGCGGAGAAGTAAGTTTATTGATTATTTAAATGCAGAGAAGTTAGTCATAAAGTTAACCTTAAATGAAAAATGTATGAGCTGCCGAAGGTGATCGAAAGCCAACTAAATTACCAAAAGTTCACCAAAATTTCCATAAATCTTCGCTAACTCGTGCAATTTAAAACATTCCAAAATGAAATTCTTCGCAAGAGATTTTACTCTTACAATTAATATTGCTTCTGTTCGCCGTGTAGCACTACAGTGATAAACGAATACAAGAAATAAATATGTAATATTTTCTTCACGCTTTGCGGCGTCGCTCCGCAATTAAGTAAGCAACAAGCTTTACAGAAGTATTACTGAACTTTTGACAATTTCTGTGATCTTGAAACACCTTCGGCAGATCTTATTAGAGATCATTTAAAGATAATTTTATGTAAGCACATGATGTGCATTTAAAAAGCATGGTACTCCTTGCCGTAATTTACATGAGCGATAAACTTTACATGTATAACGGAATTCTTGACACGTATTTTAAAACTCTAGATACGTTTGTGTAATGCAAGTAAATAAGTATATCTATATTTTTTTTTGATTAGTTCTCAAGATCTTTTCAAATTAAATTCTTTATAAAAGTTCGTAAAATCTAATTTGCAATAATTAAAGTGTTCGTTATTTCCGACCGTTTGTTATAAATGTGTTCGTTAAAAGCAATCATAAAATGTACGTTAATAGTGTAAATCACTTCGGGACCTGATATTTTATTCGTTATAGGTGATCGTTCGTTATATCACATTAATTTCAAATTACAACATATTAGTTGCTTAATACTTTTCTGTGGAGACCGTGGATGTATAATTTACAACCGTACTGTCAGTCGCGTAGTTCGCGTAGATATATTAAAATAGATAAGAGATGTTATATGGTAAATCCGAAACAGTGGAATAATTTTAGATCAGGAAGAATGTTGGGTATTTATTTTATGCAAGGACAAATCGAAATGGTAGGTTGTATTTTGTGAACTCGCTTCAAATCTGGTTGGTTGAATGGCTAGATAGCGTATGCTATCCTAAACTTAAATCCACCTACTAAAAGAAGCATATAAGAGACCAGTCGCTGGTAGATTATATTTTCGCTTGGCGATCTACCAAATCTATAAAATTTGTTTTCATATCCCTGATTTCAGTGTTTTCATACAGTCCTTAACAAACGAAGTGTCATTTATCAAAGTAGCGTACCGATTATTTAATTTCTATAAATAAGGTTTGGATGTGTGCTTGCATAATTGTCCTATCTTTAAAGTTGCCGATTCATCGATCTAATTCTGGTAGATACTGAAATACGCGGTAACTTTCTTTTGATGTTTAGTTTTGTGTTGTATTTACAGTCAAACTTTAGTGTGAAATGTTTACACGTTTAAAATTGAATTTTCAATTAACTACAGTGAAACCATAATTTAATTGTTAGAGTACTTTATCAAAAATTATTTTCTGTCAATTGTAAATATTTATAGTTCGCCTAATTAATTGTAATAGAAAGCAGCTCAATTTATGCTATCTGATATGAATTTAATTTATATGAAAAGATGTACTAATAGGTAATTGAGCAAATATGGAATCATCGTATACAAAATTTATTGCACACTTAGAAATATCATCTCACGATTACAAATGTTTCCATAAACTCGTAATATACATTTGAGAGACAATTCAAAAGCTCGTCCTCATTGACAGTTACAGTAAACAAATCAATACTAGATTTAAGTCCTTTGAATTTACCTATCCAAATTTGTAATTCAAGTATATACAGTATGTCCCAAAAATAAGTGACATCGCGTAAACTGTGGGTACTTTATGGTCTATAAAACAAAATGTTTTCAAAAACGATTTTTAAATTTTGAAAATTAGATAATATAATTTGCTCTAGATACAATCCTGTCTACTAAATAAACGAAAATATGTTTAGGACGCGTTTGTAGTAATTTTACTTATAAAATTTCTTTGGCCTTGTTTACTTTCATTAAAATAACAAAACAATTTTAAATCAGTTGTTACAATTTAATGGTATTTTTTAAACGTGTTGAACATTTCATTGCTTGCTATCAAAATTATTTGTTAAAAACAGCAGCTTCTAAATGCAGGGTGTTTCAGATAATATGACATTCCTTTTTAGGAATTTCTTTTAATAATGACGAGTCGATTATGCACATGCTTTCAAATATACAAATACAATCGAGTAAGTGTTTAGTACTTACAGATTTATGATTCGGTTAATATGGATTTAAAACCTGTAAAATGAAAAATTAGAATAAGACAGTTAAATCAGTAAGCAAATTAACATACTTTAACATTTTTAATTATTTGTAGTTTCGAAGGCAATTTCACGAAAATGATACTAAAGGAATTTGTAATAACGTAGCTAAAATTTTTAAGTCAATCTAATTGGCCATTTAAGTAATTAATTATGTATTCCAAGAAAATATTAGGCAAAACTGTATTGAAAATTTTAAAATGTAAGGTAATTAATTACATTAATTCTGATTAATAAGATTGTTTTTGTTACCATATTCCTCTAGTATCACTTTTTTTTATTAAAATGCGTATAAAACACTGTTTGATTATTCTAAGTGTGCAAATTATTGTGCCATTCATCTGAATACTGTTAAAAACCAACTAGAAAAATCTAAAACGTGTCAAAGTGTTTAAAATATTTTTATTTTAAGCGTAGGATCATGTCATGAAAATCTATTTTTAGGTGTAAAATCAAAAAGTCAATAAATAATTGCTTAAGCTGTCTTTACATTTAAACACATTTTTTAGAACGATGCATGACTAAATTCTATTTTTATTATTATCAGTTATTCATAAATAACTTTTTCAAAATTGTTAAAAAGATTGTATACATTACTTCTAAATTCTTTCAATTGTGTGAAAGGGCAATCCCCTTATCCCGTTATTTATTCTCAACGTGCCTGCTACAGCTGTAAAAATGTATGTTATTGTAAATTGATACTGTTAAGAAGGTCAGTTGTAATTTTATGAATGATAAACAGTTTTAGTCTGAATGCAACCAGAGGCGGCTCTTTGAACATAATTAGAAAAAAATGACTTTTATATTCGTTTTTTTTTAAATTTTACGTTTATTGTGGTATCTGTAGATTCTACTTCCATTCCTTAAAAGGAATGTCATATTATCTGAAACATCCTGTATAGACGTGAAATTAATACAATTGAATTTGTTTTAAGATTTTTAACGTGTTCGATGGAGGTATTCTAAAACAAAATAGGCGAGTTTTTACGCGAACCAATAAGAATATTATTCCCTAAAAGTTACAGTTATTAACAAACCGAAGAACTGGAAAATGCATTACTTGTTTACTTATTTTGCTTTGCTAAATTATTTTTAAATTTTTCACTTACCTGCTCGATTCGTGTATCGGAGATTAGGAAATGCTGTTCTAAAATATGTTAGGTAAAGTAACGTAAAATGCTTTTAACTTTATCTTCTGGAATAAATATGTATTTTCAGGAATAAACATATGTTTCATACTTAGAGCTATACCAATGAGTAATAATTTACACCAAGGACAACGATATTACTATCAGACACGGCACGCGCGCCAGGGTTGGGCTTTATATTATAATTGTTAATATTTCGAAAACTATATTTCTTTGAAAAAAGTTTCATAAGCAAACCTTGTTCTACATGTGATAAGTTTGTCATGTCACAGTTTGAGCGCTGTCACTTATTTTTAGGTCACTCTGTATACGAAGAAACTTGAAAAAAATCCTCCAACATAAAATATTAATGTATGTCTACTTCTTGGAGTCTTCTGATCAGTAATTTCACTAGCAACAAAAGTAATGAATCATTTATATGTAGGGCAAGTTAAACTAACTACCTCTTGCTAGCTAATTTACTGAGTGTCAATTATATCGACATCTATGACATTACTTTACCCTGTACTGAAAGCTATTACTATATCTGAAAAGTGTTCATTCCGCTCCAGATAAAAATTTTTGTTTTATACAGACTAAGTCAATAGCCCTAAGATCTAAGTCTAAAGGAATTGGATGGCGTCAACACTATATCTAATATTGTCCTACGGTGTACGCACGCCATTTATCGTTCTTATTCACGCCCGGTTTCACTATCCAGATAGGCATCCCTATGGTGACCTGTTGCGAAATTATAATGTGCCTTAAATAAAACTTAGTATGTTAAATAGTGTTATTCCGTAAAGCTATTTCATTTATCCTGCCTCTTGCGTTTTAGCAATATCTCTTCCTGGTTTAGTTGAATAGATTTTATATTAAATATAATTCTCCCCCCACTCAAGCTATAAAGTACTGATTTCTTTTTAATATTTTTTGTCCAATATTCTTAAAACGACATCATTTTACTTGCGGACTAAATAATTAACAAGCATGCCTCCAAAGAGATACCAATATGTTATCTAATAACGTTATACCTTCGTCTATGACTTAACCTTCCAAAAGGCCAAGGCATAGAACTTTAGGAAGTAGTTTTGGGGCTATTTGTTTCAAGTTGTTTGTATAAGAGTTAAATTTTGTGGTCTCAAAATAATAACTACTTTAATGAACTTAAGTGAATATATGCATCCCACGTTTAATTCAGGTATGTAAAATTCAAGGGAACTCAACTTTTCGAGCACGACCAAAGAAATTGACGTGATGCTAGTTCTACTCGCTAGGTAATCGGGTAATCGAATATCTATTTTAAAAATACTTGTTTATATAGTGTTGAGTTCTCTGAACTCTTGCCTCCCATCTGCTTGGTTTTTGTTTACCTTGGTGGCGTTGTTCTTATTATTTTATCCTTGGAGGATTTTGAGAAATGATCCGTTTCTCTTTTACAATTTGGTCGAGCATTTTGCAATGATAATCAGAATTTCGGCGATGATAAAAGTACACGCGATTTCCGTAACGAACGTTTTTATAAGAGATAGCAATTTTGAGAAGGCTATTATTCCAAAAAGGCTGAATATTGCCTCGAGGCATGCACTGCTGTTTGTTTTGTCCGCTTGATTAATGGCATTTGCAATTGACGTGAGCACTGCCGCATCTGTTGACCGCGTTGCTTATGTAAGTCGTTTCCGATATTTTCTCTCCTGACGTTGAGATTTTGTTTCTAGGGTTGTCTCCGCTGTAATTTGCACATGTGGAGGGAGTGTAGCTTGTCTTGTTGCATTCATTTGCTAGTTGATCCTTACCGCACTTCGAATATTCGTACCGTTGATATTGACGATGATGTATGAACGTATTTTGTTTCATTGATAACACCACGTTTATGTGTATTCGCATCATCGTTTTTAAGTTTGTATTTTCTTTGTCTTTCGGCATCAGTTTTGTTCAATTCAATCGGTATCTTAGCGTAGCTCTCTTTGTACATCCGACTCTCTCTGAGTACCGAAAAGTCACATTACCGAAGGTATTCCGAAATGCCTCCAAAGGAATTCTCACTGTCTTCGAGTTGATAAGTGTGAAATTGCTTGTTGTTTGATTTGAGCATTTCTATTATGCCTTTATAGTTCTTTTTGGTGGCCAGCTGTACCGAAATGGCCACAGTCAGATTTTTTGATGTCGATGTGTTGTAGTTTCTCGTTTTATTTCGTTCAAGAAGATACACCAGTCCCTCTTGTTTCATAAGACAAAAGGGAAATCCCCTTAGAGACTTTTCTTGGGGGTTCGGCCACCTGTGTTTCTGCTACTCTTGCAACTGGTGTTTCGGTCTATTCTGTTTATTCTTATTCAAGTATCTCAAATCGGTTTGACGTTTCGATTTTTGTTGTCAATTCTTCATTGTCCTGCTTCTTTGCCTTTGTGTTTCTTAGTTTTGGCTTTCTATGCCATTTGCGTCGAAACTCTTTGCGTTGCACTTGCTTTTTTGCTGTTTTAAGTCATTTCCTTCTCAGAAGTGTACTCCATTACTGCTGTAATTAGGTTTACGGAATCTTTTTCTGCTAATTGTTGTTTAATCTTGTTTTCTTCTTCATCCAGACTCTTAGCATATGATAGTTGAAGATTTTCTGATAGTTCGCGCACGTATTCCCGGAATTTAACGAAATCTTGAATTTTCCGTGCTTTCTCAAAATTTAATGCAGCGTTTGCGATTTTGCTAAGTACGCACGGTCTAAAGCTGGAACCATTTTGTTGTGTGAGATTTACAACGATACAAGCACTATTTACACTGTGGGAAGTTTCTTGTGATGCACCTGTCCCACTGCTACATATGTAGAAGAGGTCTAAGGTACAGAACAGATATTCACAAGAGCAACAAGAGCGTAACCGCGCTAGTGGGCTGCATACATCTCCAAATTCTACCTTTTTAATATTGTAACAAAACTTGTTAACTATGTAAAAGTGTTTATTTATATTTACTCAAATATTTATTTTGCAGTATACTAATAATAAACGTTTATATTTCTATTTATTTAAAGCAACTACTTACAAGACAAGATTCATAGCAAAACTAAAAGTAATGGGATCCAAACTGCTCTTTATCTAGAAAGGAGAATTCTAGAAAATTCTAGAATAGTAAGGAATCAAATTAGTCTTAATGCTGATGTAATAAATTCCAATATATGACTCATTGCTGAAACCTTGGATTTATTTAGATATCAGTTACAGTAATGAATCATTAATGATTACAGCAATTATTTTAGTTATATGGAACCTATTTGAATCCTCCAGAATTTTCTACATAATTCTAATTATTTCTAATTTTGTTATAATATCTATTTTATATTCTGACGCGAGTTTATATACTATTTATCGTTATCCTTTCTGTAGAGTTTCTGCTATTAACTCCACCCCTCATTGTAACAGGAAATTCCGATTCTTATTGTTAAAATAATTTATCTGGGATGAAGTATAATTGCTGCTATAAACTATCCATGGAGTTTAATCAGGGTCTTGTTCATATTTCAGTGTTCTATCACTGCACCTCTCACTTTCTGCATGCGTTTGATATAATAATATTAACCAATGTACTAAAAATCCATCATCTACTGTACCATCTAGGACGGTAAAAATTTAAACCAATCCAGGCGATTTATTGCTGATATGTTTCTCCCTAGCCAGAAGTACAAGATGTCAACCATAGGCGTATATTTTTAATTATTTTTGATTGAAAAATAGATATTGCTTTAACTTACATTAAACAAAAAAGGTTATAATACATTTTTAACAATAAACAAACAAATATAGATTGCAATGGATCATTTTAATTACCAACTATAAATATCATTTGTTATGTGAGATCTATAGTAAAGTAATTATATGGTAACTTTAGTTTTTACTTTCAGTGCCACCAATTTGTAAATTTAGTTACCAGTCTGCACTCATTCTCGATAGCAGTGTATTCCAATACTTTAAATTAGTTTTGCAAATAAATATGATACAATCAATTTTAAATGAAAAGATCTTTATTAACAGTGTAAAATAAAAAATTTTAAATCAAGGAGGGTATAAAGAAATATAAAACCATTAACAATTGTAACTATTATAAGAGTAATTCTACAATAAATTCATTTTATTCCAGCTTTTAACGCTATTGTTCAAAAATACACCGCTTAGAACGTCTTTGTAAATTATAAAAACATTTTTGATTTAAAAATCGATATGTTCAAATACTACTGATTAGATTTATAGACTAACAACTTTTATAACATTAGGGACATTAATTCGGTCTGGTGGTTATATTAAAAGAATATGAAATGTGAAATGGAATTTAATTTTAAAAGGAGCTGTAAGATTTATTCGGGAAAATTATCTAATAGGCCGTGGTATGAGTTCGAGTCTTCGAAAATTTAATAATCCCCATACTTCAATTTGAACTGTCATTTCAGCGGATGGTAATATTTTTTAATAATTTGGAACATAAATTGCTATAAATTTAAGAGATAGATGCTGAAAAAAGTGTCAACTAGTGATTGTAAACGATTCATTTCAGTAGACGTATAAATACCTCCAGTGTAGCATTTCATCGGCATGCTGAGCAGGGAGCACTGCACACGTTTCGTTGTTATCATTGGAGCCGACCGGATGGAGATAACATCGAGCTTTTGTCTGCTGACACCTCCATGGTGTCTCTGATAAAGAGTCGCAGTAATTACTCAACGGTTTTGACAATGGAACTGCCATACAATATCGGTGCATTATTAAATTGCGGAAATCAAAATGAATTTAACAATTCAAAGAGGATACAAAATGTATAGCATAGAAAGGCTATTTTCATTTATAATTCGTTTTCATGCGTCCGCTTTATTGATTAATATTCTTCGATTTCAATGATATTCATCTTTATTTAATTATGTATATCTGACAAATAAGATATGTAATTTATAATTGGAGGCGGAAACCATTACTAAATGTATCTACTGACAAAAACTAATGCAATAAATACAATCTCAACAGAAATATGTTGAATAACGAATGATTGCAATTATTCTAATGAATTCTATAACAGGAAACAGCCTCAATTATCTTAATGTTTGTAACATCACATGGTGCAAATTCGTTAAGTTGGCAAATTATATTACATCTGTCGCGATTTCAATTACAAATTAATAAAAATTATGTACTCCTTAATTATGCATATTCAATTAAGAAATATAAATCTAATATTAACAATCTATCTTTCTGAAATTATTATTAACAGACAATAATTAAAGAACATTGACAGGTTCATGAAAATTAAAGAGGGTTCCAATACCCCATCACAAAATAAACTTAGAAAGCTAATTAAGTTCCTTGATGATATTATTAAACTGTAATACCCTTATTTGCTTATTAAATCTAATTTTCATATTCTGTTGTACCCTCTTCTGGAAATTTACGAAATTCCTAATCGTACTTTATTAAATAATAACTTTCTGTAATAGGTATAAGTTTCTCTTTCTCTAGATATGTAATTTGCCAAGTTCAATTTATGATTAAAGATAATTATAAATTTTTTATAGAATTAAAAGTTTTCTTAAATAATCATTTTCTTCAGACAGCGAACATGATGTTCCTCATAAACTAAAAGTTTGATGACTATATTAAATACAAAATTTTCATGATACAAGCCACAATTAAAAATCTATTAGAATTAGGAATTGAAAAACCAGTTAATTTTAATAAAAAATGATTGCTTGCTCAAATAATCTATGGAATATGGTATTCTCTGCCTGCATTGAATTAAGAATAAATAAGTTACTCTGAACACAGTGCAATGTTAACTATAAAGGTGGTGATAACAATGGATTGAAGTAATAAGAAAGTCTGATCGACTTTTTTTATTATTATTATTTCAGAGTCTTCCCAAAAGATTTTATTTTAACATTCTATAAAATTTATGAATATTGAAAATAAATAAAATAATGGTTACAGGATATGTATGAAATGATACAGACAAATAAATAAGCAGAAAAATGATGTAATGTTAGTGTGCGCTATTACAATGTACAATCAAGTTCCATGATAAATATGTGTATCATGTATCATTGGTCATAGGTCATTGTTATGAATGACCTATATTCGAATTGGTTAATGTACACTCAAAATAAGCATATATTATGTAATTTGATTTTAAAATAACATTTTATTCCTCTGCCCCATGTAAAATTTGTCTAGGCGAATTTATTTGTATTCACATTTTCCTGCAGTTCTCAAAAGTTGACATTTTCAAATCTTTCCAAAGAAGAGTTTTATTTTATGGGATTTTCCTGTTAATGGATCTCTCTAATACCGTGTAAAACTATATATATATATATATATATATATATATATATATATATATATATATATATATATATATA
>JAHWXV011477730.1:0-11493 GCA_024586415.1 Phrixothrix hirtus
TATATGGATTTTCTAAAATAAAAAAATTGAGGTTGCAACCCCCGTGGCTATAGCGACATTTAATAACTTGACATTTCTGTAGTAATGAGTTTCCATTTTGCTTCGTCGCAAAATTTTGATTAGAAGCGGAGATATATTAAAAAACCTTTTTTGGCGGTGAACTTTGAGGGTGGTTTTCATGTCTTAAAAGTGCTTTACAGCAGATAAAAAAAAATACGTGTCTTTTATTTTTTGATGTTCTACAGTATATCAAAAAATCAATGACATCGGTGAGTTCGGGTTGGGGCCTTTTCCTTGTTAGACATATACATACGTTTTTCACCTCGAAAGAATTTATCTTAGTCTGTACTTTTCCTTTGAGTAATCATTTGCAAAATAGCCGCGTTCATTTTTTAAAAACTACCCCATTCGAAAACTATCTCATAAACAAACTATGCCGTTTAAATACACTCTTTCATATAGTCTACTTTAAAATACGTGTATTCTAACTCCTACCTTAAGCAATTTCTTTCACCGATTAACATCAAAAACTTTTTAAATCGTAAGAATTCTACCTAGTTTGTATACTCCAAATTTATAAGAAATTTGTTGAGCTATTTTTGTTATCGTGGACGAAATATCGAGCATAGCCTGATAGACTTCAAACAAAAAGGGATAGATACCCACCTTAAAATTAGCATGAGCACGTTCAGAAAACCTCAAAGTAAGAATTTTGAAAAGACACATATAGAAACGATGACTCATTGTAATAATTTCCCTATACTAACGTAATTCGAAGATTTAAAAATTGGAAAATAAAATTTAAAGAAATACCTATTCTAAATAATGTTGGTATTTAATGTTATATGAACGTTGTAAATCGTAAATTGATGATTTAGTTTACAAAATTACGCATCATAATATAATGTTTGATCGTCCAAGATTGTTTCACATAGTGTAATGTCCGAATCTATTTCTGAAGCTATTCGCATTGACCCTTGTGTATCCCTTGTAAAGTTAAATATGGTTTTCTGTATTTTGGTTTGAGTTTCGCGAATTACGTTTTAAATATTGTTTATTTACTAATTAGATAATTTAATGGATGACTAAGCAATATTTCTACTAAAATCTGTTCTTAGTGATATAAATAGCTGATCCAGAGAAAATATACACATTATTATTAGGCTGTTATTTCAGTTTTATGCAAAATAAATAATTTTATGGAAAGGAAGTTCTAAATAACATTTTACTTATTTAAAATAAAATATATTTTAACATTTGCGGCAGAAGCGTCTACTGTCATTAATGCCCAGCCGATTATAAATAGATCTAGTTCAAGTAATTTAATATAAGCCAATGATTACTGAGGGTGCCATCCTATGCATATATAATTTATAATAAAATTTAAAATTTACTCTGCATTTTAGATCAGTCGATTACTATGCAACGTGGGCGTAAATTAATTTCCTAGCGTTATCCATAGTTTTTCTGAGCGTGTAGTTGATAATGAAAATTAGAGTTTTAAAGTTCAAAGAATAATGAGAATAATTTAATAAATTAAATCATATTTAATTATATATTGTTAAGGGTATACTTACAGCTATTAAGCTAGACGATAGGCTGCCTTTATGGGATGACCCAAAGTGCTCTATAACTTGCCAATTACTTTTTTTAGGTACTTCTGGAATAGGACTGGCGGTTGCTGATGAAGGAGTTGAAGGTTCACATGTAAGACGAAGGGTTTCAGCTCTTGAGTGCTGCCTTAGACTTGCCCAACGACGGCCGCACCCCCTCCGGACAGCCAATTCCTATTAAATAAATGTAGATTTGTGAAAAATGCATATTCTCAAAAATTATAGGTTGTAATATAATTTGAGATATATAACGATTTCTTTATTTTATTAATTTATAGAAAGACTAAAGGGACATTAACCGGAGTGCATGAAACTATTTAAAATTAAAGCAGAACACATGAATTGGAGAGTTAACACTTTATAGATAAAGGCAGTTGAACCTGTAATGAGTTCAGAACGCTTTGCACGATCTGCAAATATAAGCAATATTAAAATGGCTTTTTGCATTACTCGGAGCTTTCAAGAGTGTACTTTGCTATTTTGAATTACTGAAGTTTATAAACGGGAAGCCATTATCTCAACAACGCTATTACATTTACCTTACTATTAAGCACGAGAAAACATAAAATGCTTCACTTATAATAAATTCATTATTATAATATCTAAAAAACACAAAGAAATTTTATAAACGAAATTCTTAGAAACTTTCGGGAAACAATATTTTAAATCTTTTACATTTTTTATAAACCTAACATTCCGTTTAAATTGATAACAGGATACAATTTATTTTGAATTTGTTCTTAGGCTACCCTTTTTTAGAATAATTACCACTAATGAGACAACCAGTATTTATTTTAATGCATTAAAATAAATATCTACTATAGAAATTAATATTTCTGTATGTTTATCATTAAGGAATGTATAAGTTAAAGTGTGCTTTGGAAAATTATTATTGATTCAGAAGGTAATTTTTGTAGATAATGAGGTTAATTGGTTTGAAATAAGCTTTCGATCATGTTCACTGTGATAATTATTCCATTTCAATTAACTTTGAATGTCTGTTTTAATTCTAAGTAGGTAAATGATTTTCTGATTACAATTACATTTGTTCTATATTTGCTGTTAATTTCTAACTAAAGAAGGACATCGTGTTAATGTTGATTAAATTATAAAAGGTAACACCTTCTGCTTCACTTGAAAAGGAAATCAAGAACTATTACTTGCTCTTAGTTATTATTTATTTTCTAATAACGACAGGTAAGTTGGATCGTTCCATTTCTGTTTGCTGATTGAGGCGTTTAGGATATTAATTTATATACATACTTTCATATCTTATTAGTTGAATAGCAACTAATCTAGTAATGACAAACTTTCATTTTGATTCATTTGAAAACGTTATATAAAGGATTCATTTATTTGTAACCTGTGACTCAACGCTTTGTTTAAATAACTATGAGTACTCACAAGTCCATTAGGTCTTTTGTCTTAGAGCTAGGGAACGATGAGCATCGTTTAGAAAAATGCTTGTCGAGAGTTACTAAAAATAATCTGTACAATAATATAAAATATAAGATATACATTACTAACTACCTAAAAAATGTATTAATATAATTTACGAGAAGCGTGGGCTTTGTTTTTTATTCTAAAACTATATTATCTTTATTTCTCCAGTTACGTGAATACAATCTGTAACTTTAATTAATTTTTGTTAGCATTAATTCTACGCCAAATTTCTGGGGACTGTTCAAAATTATATTATTATTCATAAAGACACATTTTACCAATTAAAAAAATTCGCAGAAGTTTCAAGGTCTTATGGCCACTAAGTAATGGAGTTGTAAGTACATTGTACTGTTATATAGTATAACCTCGTGTCGAATATACAATAATTATTTAATATGAGACGCTCCTGCAAATTGTGTTTATTATCACTTAGTAATGAATTATATTTTACAATCAATTGAGAAGGGTTGAACAAAGTAGTGGTAATTATATTTACATTATCTTTCAGAATTTAATTTCAAATTATTTCAATGAAAATTAATATGTCATCATATGGAATCATACAGAATCCTGAATTTTATAAGCATTTGAATTCTAACCAAGGAGAAACTGTTTGAAGACAATTTCATTGTATTGCTTATTTGGTAAAGTACATAACTTTGTCTTATTTTCATTAACCCATAATTCTAGTTGAACTTACTTTCTGTATAAAAATACAGGCGTTAATATTTTGCTGTAACATAAAAATGTTAGAGCAAGATATCAACGCCTGAAAATTCATAAATTTTAAGGAGGGGCGCGACATTTCAAGAAGTTTTGTTTAAGGGTGGTGTAAGACAAAGGATAGTAGTGAGAATATCTTATTATGATTATTACAATCAAAAAATATGATGTATTTCAATGCTTGCAAAAAATTTATTAAATTTGTTATTGGTTATAATCATTTCCTTTCTTAGAATTAGTATCAGATCGAACAAAGCAGCGTTATGTAAGAAATGTAAATTCGTACTCCACAATCTTGCTTTATCTAAATGGATTATTGCATGTGAAATCAATAAATGGTCTGGACCTTGACATCTCAGATTTTGATAACTGATATTAGTTTTTTGCATAAAAAGTCCAAAATTTAAGATTTTTCGGACATTTCGTTTTTAAAACTTCCGAAATCATACCATATCTCGTAAACTTTTTGACTTATAGACCTGAAATGTATGCCATTTTATTTAATTTTTTATAAGATTTAAACAGATGTGCTACTTGACAATATTACTAGAATTATAAAGGTTTCTCAAACCCAAATTTTTTTTAAATTTCAAAATCAAAATTTTTTTTTTAAATTTATGTTGGTCATACACTATTCGTTAATCTGTTTGTTAAATTTCGTGATGGTATTGCAATGGAATCTTATTAAAATAAATTTTATTTTACTATAATGTGCACTAATTTTCCACCTTAAAGCATTAGATATCTTTTTTGAAGAACAGCCAATTGTTTTTTCTACAAACTTGCAAGATTTTCCTTCATCTAATAGCTTTTGAATCAATTTACGTTTCTCTGGGGTAGAATGCTGTGCTCGAGCCATTTCTACTATGAAAAATTTAATCGGTTTTTATATTATTTATAATTTACGTCATACTCAGAAATACCATGGTTTTATTCCTGGCAGCAAAGACAAAGTAAAAACAAGTTACTTCCTATTCTGATTAGTATGCATGCCACAAGATTAATTTAAGTCCAGATGCTGAGGACATGCCTTTAGACGTGATATCAGGTTTCATAGCATGTGCCTATGATAACAACTGGTGGATGGTTTGCGTGCTTTCAAAAGATTGGAAAGAAGAAGAGGTAGAGGTATCATTTTTACATCCTTGTGGACCAGCAACTTCTTTCGCATATGTGGCAAAGCCAGATGTTTTGACGGTACCAAAAAACTTTGTAATTTGCCAAGTTAATCTCGTTACCGCCACACGAAGGACTTACAAACTTTCTGCAGAAGAATTGAAAAAGTTACTAATATTGTATCTAAGAAGAAAGATCTCTTATGCATGTAAATTGTAAGTCTCATCTTTTTCTCTAGATCTTAAGAATTAGATTATTTGTGTAAAACAAAATATTATCGTGAAAATATGTTTTGTTAGCCTAAAACATATCTTAGCTTTGTTAAAATTAAACCCCTAACTTCATTTAATTTTGAAATGCATCTTTTGTTGTAATACCGGCAAATTGTTCACACAGCTAATAATACAAAAAAAAATGGAAAATCTCCAACTTGTTTCGAGCTTGTATTTATAAAAAAAATCAATTTTATAATTTCAATATAAACTACATAATACAACCTATCAATAAGTGGTATACATTTACTTTGTGACAACTAAGGTCAATACTTTTCTAGTGCGTTGGGTATTTATCATAGAAACTTCTGTTTACTGCCATACAACTAATTTTATTTTAATAAAAACCTATTGGAATACCATCATGAAATTTGATACACACGTTAATAAATAGTGTATAAATAACATATATTTTTTTAAAAAGAAATTTCGGTTTTGAAATTTTAAAAGAACTTGGGCTTGGGAAAATTTTACAATTTTAGGAATATTATCAAGTATTATCTACTCAAGTCTTATAAAGAACTGAATAAAATGGCATAAATCACCGGTCACCAAATTAAATAGTTTTTAAGATATGGCCATATCAAGGTTTCAAAACATGACAAAAATGATATGATTTCGGAAACTTTAAACATTCATAACTCAAAAAGGAAATGTCTGAAAAATTTGAAATTTTAGATTTTTTCCTTATTTCCATAGGTAGAATAAAAGGACACAAAATTACAAAACTCTAAAACATCAAGGTTCAAAATTATTCTTTTATCGGTTGATTTCACATGGAATGGCCCAAATGTCTAATATGTCAAATTTGTAATTATTACAAATTCTGGACCTCATAATGCATAAGATTGGAGGTTTCACATGTGCCTTTTAACTGAAACTGTAACGAACCCATAGATAACCTTAAAGAGTCTCTAGCTGACGAGTGAAAGATCTTGTGGGAAGGTCTGCAATTCTCTTTTCAGTATGTTAAACTCTTCTATGTTACAAGCTTCAAATATTACTACTTTATTTTTAAAAACCTGTTTTATTTAACAATTATAACGGTTTAAAGGAAAATTAAGGCAACACTTGAGAAATTGAAAATGTATAACAGTACAAAACCGTGAAGAATTTAATCTACGTTTCGTATAAATAAAGCTTAGCTAAATTATCAAGTCTAGAATGTCCATATATTACGCCAGCTAACGAGATGAAACCTTTAATTTGGTGTCTTTGACAATAAATGTATTCTTGAATGTACTAGGCGTACTAGTTCTAAAAATAAGATCAATTTCGCTATTTCACCTATAGTTTAGGAGCTAGAACGCAATAATCTTATCCAATCAAAGGAAATTCTTCTTATAAATTTTTGACTAAATTAGCAGCATATTTCGCAAAACTTTCTAGAAAGAATGCTGCGATAACATCTTTCTATATGCAAGGTAAGAGGTAAAAATATGTCAATTACCACCATCAGATTTGGTCAATAATTGCATGATTATAAAATTATACTAGGCTCGTCCAGAAAGTAAAGAGCGTTTTGCTATATCTAAGAGAAAACAAAAGATACCATCACAAAACTTTATTTACAACATTACAGCACCTTAATTTATTTTTCGATGAAATCGCCATAGCTGTCAAGGCACTTGTATCGTGTAATCAGTTTTTCGATACCGAAGTTGTATTCTTCAGATTCGAAAGATCGGAGCCATGATGTCACTGCTTCTTTGAGGTCTTCGTCGTTGTCAAACCGTTTTCATCCTAAAAACTCCTTCATTTTAGGAAACAAATAGAAATGACTTGGTGTCAGGTCAGGACTATAAGGAAGATGCATGAAGATTTCCCACGTAAGTCTTTGGAGTTCTTCCTGTGTTTGTACACTGGTGTGAGGTTGAGCATTGTCGTGAATCAAAATCATTTTTGATGACAACTCTTTGCGCATTTTGATTTGAATAGACCGCTCAGTTTATTGTTTCACCTCTTGGCATGAACTTCAAGTGGACTAAGCCCTTTCGGTACCAGAAAATCGTTGCCATCAATTTTCTGGTTATCAAATTTGGTTTTTCTTTTGTAGGTCTTGAGAGTGAGTTCGAGTGATGCCATTCTATAGATTGACGCTTGGTTTCCGGAGTTTTGTAAGAAACCCAAGTTTCATCTCCCGTTACAATGGGATCGAGAAATTCGCCACTGTCGTTCTCGTATTGAGTCAAAAGTTCAAGCGCTGCTTCCATCCGTTTCGTTTCATGGACATCCGTCCACACCTTATACACACAACGACCACAATTTTTTTGTATCCCAGGTGCGCTGTTACTATTTCATGTAGCAAAGATCGAGAATTTTGTAAAACAAATTCGTGTAATACGCTCAAAGTCAAGCACCGGTTTTCCCGAAGTATTACTTTAACTTTTACTTCCAATTTGTCAATAATAGGTAATGGCCTTCCACTCCGTTCTTAGTCGTGCACACTGCTTCTTCTTTGGTTAACATTATGCGCCATTTCCTCACTGAATACTCGTTTATTTTCACCATAAACTTGTTTAATTTGTCTATAAATTTCCATAAATCGAACATTTTGTGTATTCAGAAAGCGAATGACACTACGCACTTCACATTTGGCGGGATTTTCTATTGGCATAGTCATTTTGAATGATCACAAAACACACAAGCATGGCCTTACCGCAACGAAACCCGGCTCACACTAAGGCGGGGACCCGAGCTATCTGGCTCACATTCAATCGCGGTGATGGGGGATCGGCGCGTGTGTGATGCGCAAACGTTCTTTACTTTCTGGACAATCCTCATATTTCTAATACCTTTGCTAGTTACTACGGTGCCGCTAGAATTTTGACCTAACAATTTTTGTCTAAATTTCAATTTCTCTAAACTGATTTTATTTTTAATTAACCAACTTTGTGGTAATTAAAGTCATAATTTAGTAATCAATAATTTATCTCAGATTATCTCGTATCATTTTGCTAATGCCAATATCTTTATTCCAAATCAGTTAAAGTTTCAAGACAATATTAGTTAACTTTGAATCTCTGATCAACGAAAGCTTATAATTAATATTCCGGCTTAATTCTGACTTAATTATCAATATTATCTAATAATCATTTACTTCCTATGCATTACAGCTACACTGCTTTGCGCTAAGGACATAAATTCATCATCTTACTAAATTGGTTGATCGCTGAGCATTGCTGTTCGGAGGATTTTGATTCAATTGCTGCTACCTGCAGATTGGTGACACTCTATATCATAGTCAATTGCTGAAATTAACAATTCTTGTTTTGGGTAACGTCCAATTAATTTATATATTTCAAATTCTAGTATTGATAAATTGATACATGCTTATTAAATATCGACCGATAACTATCAATTTGTAATTATATCACTGTAGTATTTCCATTGTTGAATTAAATGATTCATTGTTTTCGTTATTGTTTATTTATGAATGCAAGTGATTATTTAAGCTTTGAGTAATTTTCCCAATATTTTATGCTATCAAATCGCGAATTACTTGCGAAATTCGTGGATAAACTATATCAATTGTTAGTCACCCCTGGAAGGATTACCTGACTGGAGTTAACCACTAATTCTTATATAAACATCAGACTAATGTTGTAAGAAATGACCTTAGTTTTTCAATATATTGGGTTCCAAAATTTAAAAATAATTGATGAACGCTTCCCGTTGCTAAAATGTATCATAAATTATGGTATTAAGCTCACAAGATGGGATGTATCGCTCTTCTATACAATTTTTGCAGATTACTTTAACTTGAAACTACTAGAACCTATCCACAATTTTCTTAAGATCAGGCGACAACAAAAGAGTGCTATATGAAGCGAAACCAAATTTAATTGAAATCACTTATTACAAGGCCTAGCATTTTGAAGCCGTTTATCGAAGTAACAGAAGAAGAACAGTATGAGCTATCAAAAAGCGTCCATATATTAGTTGTAACATTTTATTCCTTTAGGACACACTGGTAGAGAAGATGAATTCTGGTCAAGTGTACCCATTGAAATAATGATGTGTCATATGTCCCTTTGAAATATACTGGTGCATAAAATAGTGTACGTACATTTCTTTTAGAAGTCCATAGGATTGCTATTTACTTTCCAAATTATGAAAAGTTCGATAGACCCTAGCCATGAATCTCCAGACTTTGTAGACATATCTATCAATGGAAAAAATACTATTAACCTTTTGCCAACAGTTCTTTGAGAAGTAGCCCTGAAACAAGTTTTGTAATCCTTTTCTTCTTGGGAAAATAATTTGTCACGTCAAAAACGCATTAAGTAGATGTTTGCTTCTGTGGCGGTTACTTTACAAGAAAGTTGACTTCATCTAATTTATGCAAGACATTCAAGTTATGAGGTTTAGAAGGAATATTAAATTTTGCATCTGTTAAGCGAATATTATAAAGTATGCTCCATGAAGAAATAATAAAGTGGAATTTGATGCATATGTTTAAAGTAACCATGCAGACAAGGTAGATTTACTTTACAGAATTTATACGTTATACCAATTTGTTGCAGTAGCCATGCACATTTACAGAATGCGAACCATATTCGAGATATCTCCAAGAGCAAGTATATTGGAAAATGAGTGATTACAACAGATTGAATAGTCCGCCCCTCCTACTCTCCATCGCAAAGTTTATATTCGACCATGTCTCTGAATATTTTCTAAATCCAGATTGAGTGCGTGAGCGATTTTATATTATATGTTTCGGCCAAAAATTTCAGTTTAAGATTTATTTACTGAATTTAAAATTCATATTATTCTTATGTTTTATTAGTTTTATTATGATTGATCACAAAGTTCTCTGTCATCTAGCTGATAAATCAGATAAATCGTCCCATAGATTAGACCTATAATAAACGAGTACATGCGAAAGCAAGTTTTATATTTGATCCTTGATTAAATTTCTGAATTACATTGGGTTTGTTTTTAGTTAATATAGATTTGTTTAATTAATATAAATATTATGGATTTAACCCCAATTAAACAAGTCCATGGAAACTTATATCGATATCAATATAACTTATTTAATAGGTGTTATAATGTAATGTGCCTATACTCCACGTCCAGTTTGCCTCTTGTTAAATAATTGGTTAAGTAATTTTAAAGTACAAACTTGATGTTGAATTAGGACATTGTTACATTAATTGTACATATTTAAATTATTTAAAAAATATTTCGTTAATTTAATACCAACAGAACATCCTGTAGATATTTCATTTAATTATTACGCATTTAATTACCGAGCTTTAACCAATTATTAAGTTTATTTATTTAATTTTTACTTTTTAATTGAGGTTGTATTTATTTAAATTAAGATTAGGTATATTTTTAATGTTTCTTGTATAAAATAATCTAAGAATTCACGATTCTTGACATAAATCAACAAAACATTATTTATGCGGGTTAAGGGATTTGAAATTTGCGTATGAAGAATACGAGTGCTCCGAGACTGATTAGATAGCCGTATGAGTTTTAGCCATTTATGAAAAATTTCACATTATATTAATTAGTTTAATTGCTTAGTACGTAGTTTAGTTATTTAAGAATTGATTTGAATTTATATCCGCTATGTTGTGTACAATTTTGATCCAATTATTCCGAGTAGTTTAGACTGTAATAATATTTTTGTTAATTACTTTCAAACAGAAACAGTTTCATTAATATTCATTACAATTGTTTAATGAGCGTAAAATTGCGCATCCGATGCTATATTAACCAACTGTTAAAATTGTTAGTTAAGCTAGATTTTGAGCTAAAAGTTGTTTCTCCTTGAATTCACCGATAACCATTTCGTATAAAAGACGCCGCGTAAGCCCGATTCTTCAGAGGGAGACTACTTGACCACCTTAGTTGGCTGAGTCACTCCTTAAGATATTTAAGTCATAATTCACCTCAAATTTAAAAGAGTCCATTATTTCTACTTGCATAGAGTAAATTTCAATATTATTATACTTACAAAAATCTGTAATACTATAATTACTTTTCATAAATAAAATTAATTGTAAACGAAACGAACGTATTTAAATACAGGCCGCCTTTTCCCCAAATTTTGGAGGGAAGAAACGCTCTTTTGCCACGTCTAACGTGAAGACCTCAAAGATTGCTAAACCGTGCATTTTATTTTGAATCTAGCAGAAAGTTCTATAGTGTTTGGCTACAGATTATATACATTCAGAGTCTTACCGTATTGTTGAAAAACACTACGCATCCTATTGTAACGTGCCTTTACCTGGCATCTATTTTAGTTTGAAATAAATAATTAATTTAATAATTATCAAACATAAACTCGATGCTAAGTTCAGGTAAAGACC
>JAHWXV011497654.1:0-13215 GCA_024586415.1 Phrixothrix hirtus
CACAGCTACTTGACCTTGTATAATAATAGTGGGGGTGTAAAATGCGAAATAAAATATATAGATGGTCTCACTGACCACATGTCTGTGGTTACGGGTTAAAGATCTGATTAGATTTTCAAAAATTACATTAAAACCTCTTAATGAAATGTTTTCAGTGAAACTTATAAGGGCTGTACAAAAATAAACAATTTCTTTATAAATCACATGTTTGAGGATAATAAAGTATACTAAATCCATCTGTTTAACAAATATATCCACATATTTTGATAGGAAAGGTCTATTGTATACTTTTATTACTTAAACAGCCAAACACTTAAAAGTTGAGGAGAAAACGCAAATTTGTTAAATATTACAAAATAAGTAAAATTTGCAATATTTGAAACAAGAGATATTGCAAAGCTTTATTGTGAATTAGTATAAGTTCAATGAATATTTCTACAAATGTGTTATGTAGGTTATTATTATTATGCTACACTGTTTTACTAGTTGCTTGTCAGAAAAGACAGAAAAACTTCCTAATGTAATTTTCACAATAGTGATTGTCTTCAAAGAAGTGTTTTAAACAAAGAGGCGTCTTACACCATCCACATCAAATCACAGCACGTGCCTCACATACACTACTGATATGAATCTATAGTGTAGTGCCAATTGAAAGTTTTTCCCCATCTGTCCTTATTTTCAAAATATTTCGAAAAAACGTATTTAGCCCTAACTTTGAGAGCTGATTTCACCCCTTAATTGGTTTTGGTTGTGAATTACAAAATATATGTTAATTTTTTTTGCCCATAGTATATGCGAGCAGTTTCAAAAAAAATTAGGAATTCACATTTGGCGAGGTTCCCTCATCAGTTACCCTAAAATGTAGGGAAAATTTGTCTTAAATACTGATGCTAACCATGTTAGCAACAGTGCAGTGCTATCACAAATCTAAGATGGACAAGAAAAAAACAATTGGATATTTCACCAAAGTGTTGTTCAAACCTGAAAGGAACCATTGTTGTGAGTAAAAAATTGCTAACGATGATAAAGGATGTTGAACATTTTTACAAATATCTTTATGGATGAAATTTCTTATTAAGAACTGACCATGCAGCATTGAAATGGCTATTACAGTTTAAGAATCCAAAGTCATATAGCAAAATCGATTAAATGGTTATAAGACTTTGAAGTTGAGCATCGTGCCGGAGGAAATTATTGAAATCTCATGCTTTATTAAGATAGTCTTGCTCAAATAACTGCAACACTGCTCTTAGGTGGAGTCAAAAGTTGAAGAACCTCTTGTCAACTGTACTACTGTAATCAAGAAAGCGACCCAGATCTGAAGTTGTTATTAAAATGGAAAAATGAAGATCAAAGACCAGATTGGGAAGAAGTAGACCCATTTAATCTCATTGTTAAAACATGTTGGTCTCGACCCTTGCAGGTTTAGGATGGCCTTTAGAGTCCGTTAACATGATGATGGAAGTGAAACACGAATGCAGTTGGTGGTTTTGAAAAAGAGTAGTGGAAGTTTTGCAACAACTATATGACAGTCTATGAGCAGGACATGTGGGAGTAAAGAAAACTCTGGAAAAGGTCTATGATGATGTTAAGAAGTGGTGCTGAAAATGTGTAATATGTGCTTCTTGCAATGGTTCATTGGTGTGTCAAAAAACACTGGAGGCAATATAATGTAGGTAGCCCATTTGAAAGAGTAGCAAATGATATATCTGGTTCATTTCCAGAAACAGAAGCAAGAAATAAATACATCCTAATTGCGATGGACTGTTTTAGTAAATGGACCAAAACGTATCCTTTACCAAATCAAGAAGCAATTACAGTAGCTGAGACCTTTATAAAGAACTGTTTAGCCGTTTTGGAATTCCATTACAATCACATTTAGACCAAGTAAGAAATTTTGAGTCAGCCTTATTCCAAAGTCTCTGCAAGCTGTTGAAAATATGTAAGACCAGAACAACAGTAGGTGGAATGCATAAATCAAATGATGGGAAAATATTTGTCAAAAGTTGTCTCAGACCATCAAAGAAATTGGGATCAGTACTTACATCTGTTCTTGATGGTATATCGGTCTGTTATAAATGAAACATTCTGTAGTACTTTTGCAGTATGCTTTCAATTTTTCATTATATCTAAATAAACATCTTTTATCACAATGCCCTCTATTAAAAATGTCAAACCAATACAATACGAAATACATGTCCAAACATCATGTTTCCACCTTCATGGTTTGTTTTTGTAAATCATGGGTTCGATTCCATTTTTATAGGATGTCTAACATACTATGAATAAATTGAATTTACACTCATCACTTCACAATGTTTCACCATTTTTCCATCTTTCTTCTCCACAACAATTAGCGTGCTCTCTTGCAAACACAAGTGGATACTTAATTTGTTGTTTAGTTAGTAAGGTTACTTTTTGTGGAGTTATTGTATATAATTTAATGTCTACTAAACATCTTGGGATAGTTCTTGTACTTGCATTAACATTCAGTTTAGCTTTAATTTTTTAAAAGACAAAAAGAGATTGTTTTTCACTGGCCTAATAATTTGATGGACCATTATTGGTGTTATTTTTTAGGCCTGGCCTCTATTTTCAATGTTTGCTTTTACTTTCACAGTATTTGCACCATGCTTAATGAACATTCAATAATTTTTACAACTTTACCTAATGGCCTGTCTTTATTTCTAAATTTTATAATCAAATTTTTAATTTCGATTATGCAATATTTTTGGCCTGTTTTTTAAAAAGTACAATATTAAATTGTTGTTACTTAGATAGTGAAGCTGACAATTCATAAACTGAAATACAAGTAAGATATTTTTGAGTATACCATAGGATTTAATCATCAAAAGCTGTTGTTTTTATTTTAATCACTAAGTAAAGTGGCTCATAAAATGTTTACAATTCTTTATGGCATTTTATAGCTGATCAATTATACAATGTCAAATTGTCTTTTTTATGTGTCAAAACATTTCTGGAAATACTATATTTCATTCCAATTTATGTATTTGTTTTTATGACCAACAGTGTATGTACAATCATAAAAATGTACTCAGTTGAAAAATCTTAACAGTTTCATTTTTATATAGAAGTTTCACCAAAATTATGATTGTATTTAGTTTATGAGATATCATGGATGATTTATTTACTACAACAATATAATAAAAATTTATAGCCATGTTAAAAAAAACAAGAAATTAGAAGCATTGAAGACACAAGCTAAATGGTGCACCATGGAAACTGGTGATTTTAATTTTCTTCTTATTTTTCACTGGATAATGATAGGAGGTGGCTGTCACTTTGCAAATAACATCAGTTTAATAGCATTTTGTTACAATGCAACAGTGGTTAGGTGAACATTGTGTATTTACTATAAAAACCTTTATAAAAATAATGGAAGTCATGTTATTACACACAGAATTTTCCGCAAACATTTCAATATTAATCAAAATAATGCACTATCATCAGCTCATGCCATCAAGTTGTGGGTAAGAAAATTCGAACAGGTAAGTTCAACATTACAAAAGAAGTTTCCTGTAAGAGAAAATCCTGTTCGAATGCCAGACACCATTCAATCGATCAGGAATGCTATGGTTAGGAATTTACAACGTTCTGCATGGCATCGTGCAGTTTTACTGCAGATTTCAAACATAAGTTTTTGAAGAATTTTGGATAAAGGCTTCCACTATCACCCATATAAGATTCAAATTGTACAACAGTTAAAGGACAAGGATTTGGTAAAGCAGTTAAAAATCTGTCCTGAACTGCTAGATCGTATAAAAAGTGATTCAAAATTTGATAATCTTTGGATGAGTGATGAAACTCATTTTCATCTTTCTGGCTTCCTTAATAAGCAGAATTTTCGATATTGGGCAAATGAAAACCCCAAATTTCTACATCAAAAACCATTCCATAGTTCAAGGGTGACAATATGATATGCAATGTCATCATATGGAATTATTGGCCCATATTTATTCAAAGATGATAACCGAAATGCTTCAACAGTAAATTCAATGTTGTACGTTTCCATAATTGAGACAAATCTCTATCAATAGTTAAATTGATTTCTTCAAGCACATAGCTCTGATTTCAACAAAATGGCAAATGGCAAATTCAGCTTCGTTGAATATTATTTTTTGACTCTTTTATGATCACATAATTTCTAGGAATAGAACAATTTCTTGGCCTCCAAGATTACCAGATTTATCAACTTGTGACTTATTGTTTTGGAGGTATTTAAAAGCTAAAGCTTATGCCCAGCACCCACAAAATACCTCAAGGTTAAAGCAGATTATTCAAAAGGAAATTAGTATGATCCGATTGAATTTCCTTCCTAATGTAATGCATAACTTACCTTCAATATTAGAAGAATGTTCATGAAGGAACAGAGGTCATCTTGAGAATGTTATTTTCAAAAAATAAAATGCTTTTTTGTTTGTTTTGATAAAATATTTGTTGTTGTTATCATGCTTTTGAAATTGCCCGTTTCAGTGATGCACCCTGTACATTAAATAAATTCATTTGAAATTTTATTACCTTGTAATATTGTTTTGTTTTTAATATAAGTAGTTCAATATTTTATAATGCCACTTTTACTTCTAATCACAGCTTTTATTCTGTTGAGAATATATATAATTAAATTTTACAAAAACTAATGTCAACTTCTTAGCTAACATTAATGCAAACTAACACAAGTGGCATCTTTAAAGAACAATAACATACTTGATCCTTAAATGCTGTATTATTGAATAGAACCATTTAAAATTTCTAGTGAGTGTATTTTTATGACGATTACCGTACATATATACATACATATCATTTCCTTCAAAACGAAAAGGCATATTACATTTTTTACAACTTTACAGGAAAGCAAATAGAAGAAATATTGGTTCTATTAATGTTATTTATAGATTCACATTTATTTTTAAAGTGGATTTTTCGGAAATGCAATTGTAATTGATACCATGAGGAAGCAAAATACACAGCTGTAACAAGTTTTCGTTTTTTACATGTATTTATAACTAAATAAGATATGTCTTTTCTTTATGCAAAATATTAAGAACTTGATATCACAATTGAGATATGCCCTAATAGTTATCTTCTGAACAAGCATGTTATTATGCCACTTTTCAGGTGGAATCCAAATTTATAACATGGGGTTTTAGCTATGTACGGGAAAAGAGACGTCAAACTATGTATATAAAAGGAAATGTTTATATATGTATTTAGTTATACATTTAACAAGAAGTGAGTATTAAAAGCAATAAAGGAAACACAAACTTGGGAAAAGTTATTTAATTTTAAATCAAACAAGATATAACAATAAAGTAACACTTAAAAAAGTGGAAAATACAACAATATTTCAATTGTGTTTTAATGAATGATAAAACTCTACATGCACAAGTAAATAGATGCATGGCTTCTCACCCGAACAAAGTGATTCTAAATCCTTTTTCTGAGAAATTGGTATTAGGAGTATTGTTCAGATTATGAAGTTCTCGTTTAAGAAGCTGAGTGATGTTTCTTTTAAGTGTAAAACACATGTACTTTTCCTCAAAACGACTAGTCTTAAAAAATAGTTTTTTGGATTAGACTTGATTCAACCATTTCAGTCCACTTTATTGAATCTCCACTATCATCTTTTCTTACTAAGAGTATTCTTAGGTTCTGAAAAAACTGTTTAACATGTAAAAAATCTTAATACTGTATATACTTTACTTTGTAGGACTCTTCATTGTAGTTAAATTAAATACAGGTAGATCTGTAGAAACAAAACTTTATGCAGCTTTTTGTAATGCATGTGAAATAGTAAAATGAGCAGAATCTCCTTCATTTTGTCCGTGGTACAAAACAAGAAATCTTAGCAAGATCTCTTTAAGACTAAAATAAATGCTGACACAATATAATAATGAAGAAGCAACAACAGTCCGCGAATAAAAATGCTTTGCAAACCTTCTTGTCTTGATCATAACAATTCAAAATATTGTTTAATGCAGTGGAAATCTTGAAAGAACCATGATCACTGGAACCTTCATGACAAGTAAAATAGAAGCAGTCTCTGGAGGCAATATCATAGACTGTAAAATTAAATATACCAAGTCTACTTTTGTAGAATATTTGCGTATGGGCTAATAAATTACTTGCTGCAAATCAAATGAAGCATAAGGTATAGATGTGTCACTTTGCATAATTTCTTTACATGAAGTCTTAATTTGTTGGATTTTGTTTCTCTATTACATGCTTTTCGAACTTAAATTGCATATTCTTCTTCCTATCTCCTGTACTAGCAAGAAATATTCTGCATAAACTACATTAGGATGGTGAAAAGGTAAATTCATTTGTTTAAAAACACTTCTGTAACTAGAGAAACTTATTTTCTCTGAAGATTTGTTTATATACATGGATTACATTTTAAAAGTGTTAACTCTCGCTGTAGGTATTCTCTTGAAGAGTGTTTATGGCAATAATGAGATTCCATTTTTGGATATTTCAAAATTTGTTTTATACTTTTTTAATTTTTCTAACTCTTTCACTAGCAGTTTTTTGTCTGCTTCCTTTTTTATCCTACTCAATTATTCCACTTTCCAACTTTTTTTTTAACAAAACACGCATAGTTGTCACTGTTATTTCTAGGGTGTTTAAAAATAAGTTCTACATACCTTCTGTAAATTTGAGTGAAGAGGTAAGTGAAATACATTAGTTTTTTTTTGGCGTGATTTACTTTTTGTTGTGCATTGTTTGGAAACTTCAATTATGTGGTGAGCTACATATTCCCTTTGAACTTGAAGACTTCCTAAGCCATTAAAATCTTCAAATTTATGCAACCTGCTTTGCAAAATTATTTACTATTACACCAAATTCTAATTTCATTTGATTTGCTAGTATGTATTTTGTACACCCTTCAAGCTAAAACCACCGATACTAATATCCTACAAGTTATAAGTTATAATCATCACTGCTTTTAACAAAAAACATATATGCTCTACTAAAAATCTTAAAGGAATAAAATTTTATCTAATAACTTGGAACTTTATATATCACGCACTGAATTACGTTCATTCATAAAAACCATAATGAACAGTATTGTTTTAAACATCCTGGCATAAATTGAGAGGCGACCTGTTGTAATAAAATAATTTAGCTGAGATATGCCTAGGAACAATATCATTTTATTTCAATAACTGGGCAGTTTTAAATCAAAATACTACTTTGTATTGAAGTATGCCCTTCTATGCATTATTTTATAATATAAACATATTATGTTTAACTGATTTTTGCCAAAATGTGAGTTACACTTATTCATTTTGAAGGGGGCGATATGTGTAAACGAAATAACCCAAAATCTAAGTTAAAGAAAAATTAATTTTATATTTGTTTCTCACTTTCTCTGCAAGCAAAATCAGGATTTTGGTCAAAATCAGATAACCAAAAATGACACTTTTAGTCTTCAGATTTTTAGATTTTTCACAATTTTCTCAAAAATAACTCTGAAGACATTAAACTTGTTAAATTTCTTAACCATCTAGTATCCTTTCACCTAAATTAATAGGTTTCTCTAGAAAAATTGTGTGAATTAAATAATCAAAAGTAATCAGAATCCTGAATAATTAATAACTTGAATGGGCAAACATTGAAATATTATTGCCAAGTATAAATTAACATTATTTCAAGAAATTGAGATATTTAAATATTCAATTTTCATTTAAATTATTTCTGTTCTTAAATTATCTTAAAATTTTATTTTATGTTACTCATGTAAGAAATTAATATTTTAACATAATTCATGAATATTTTTAAAATAGACAAGAGTCGTCATATGTTGTCTCACACCAAATTCTTTTTGGAAGTATTTTAAAGCAACTCTGTATATATCTAGAATGTTTACTAATAATGTTATATTAAATGATATTAAGTATAAATCCATAATATATAACTATATCCTTCCATACTAAATATAGTTTAGTAGCGTAAAACTAAGTTGATTGAAAATAAGGTTACAAAAAACGATTTACTATTGGAAACTGTAACTAAATAACATCAACAATATATTTTTCAAAATGCGGTTATTTTTGTTTTGTTGTTTACCATATGGCATTGTTGAGTGATTTTGCCATATGATGGTTATGTGATGTAATTCTAAACTAAAATAAAAATACTATAACACACTAAGTTGTTTATCTAGGTTTACAGAAATTTATGATTAAGGGTTAAAAATTTAATGTTAATCTAAGTATTAATTGTCAAGTAAATATTTAAAAGGTTTCATACCATAATTAAAGTTTTCCTGTTATATTTAATTGGAATTATCATCTGAAGCATATTCCCTGTAAGTACAAAAAAGAAAAACAATGTCATTAATTCCAATCACATTCACACTTACTGTTCCGGATCAGTAACTGCTGTGGCTGATTCCCTGTAATACAAAATAATTTACATATACATGAGAACATAATTGCTAGTAATAATTAATCAATATACAGGGTGTCCACTAATTTACATTATTGAAATTCCTGACTTTTTCGGGATATAAAATTTTATTTTCCAATAAAAATAGTGACAGCAGTACCTTCTATGACACTCCCAGCAAATGTTAAATTTAATGCCCTTTTAACCAATAATTAAGGAATTATAGTAGATAATAGGTAACTATAAAATAAATACAAAATCAAAAATTTTATTTAAACTTACATTTTCAATATTATCTTATTATTTACAGATGAATTTTTGCTATTTTCTCTTCAATAACTGCAACTTCTTTTTGGCATTCTAGCATAATTTTTTTCTTTTTATTTTCCAATTCTCTTGCCATATACTGAACTCTTTGATTTTCTACCATGATTTTTATTTATACTGTTTGCTGTCTTTTTCGGTCCTCCAAGGCTGTTTGTACCCGCTACTAGCATTCCTTATAGACAAAAATATTTTCTTAGTAAATTTCATTTTAAAAATTCCTCAGTCACTGTTACTGAGTTACATACAAGATGCTGGGAAATGATCTAAACGTTTTTCATATTTTCTGAAATAATTTCCCCATTAACTGAAAAACCTCTCTAAATTAGCATTGCCGTGGGATAGAATGAGTAATAATTTAACTACTGTTTTCAGATTTTATACAAAATATATCCAAAAATCATCTAATCTCTGCTCTTCCCTGGAGTAAGTTTGCATTTCACAAATAATTTCATCTTCAGCAGTAAGTTTTCGGTATTCTCGGTCAGAATTTTGTATAATATTTGGAGTTAGTAAATTTACATTGAAACAATATCAAGAGCAGTTTTCAAATATTTTACTGCAGTTTCTTCTGAAAAGGCTATTTTAGAAGGATTCAGTTAAGGGGTATTTTAGAACTCTTCTATAGTAATTTAAACACTAAATATTGGAGACATGTACAACATTATTGATTAAATACTAAGACTTCCTTTTCAGTAACTCCCTTGCATCATCTTAATGTAACCCTCACAGAATAGCCAAGTCCAATATCTTTGGCATATTTTAAATTAAAAAATCACCTATTTTTTTAAACATATCAATTTTATATAAAGGAGTAGATGCCAAAATATGTACTCTGACAATTTTTTCGATGCATGTTTTCACTATTTATAGAAAATTAAAGAAATGGAGTCAATGGTGCATTAAATTGAAATTCTCTTACAAATGGTTCTAAATCTTCACCAAGATTGAAAAAATGACAGTTTTGAAGGTAAAAATTTATCGTTAACAGCTTTCGCAATAATTTGGAAATTATAACATAATGGTTCATCACCTGTACCGCTAACTGAATTTACATACCTTTTTGCCACATAACATTTTCCACTCAATGAATATTAAAAAATTTTAGAGGAAATTCAGAGGTTCCAGTGTTACATGTGTACATTCCATGGCAAGCAGGGCTGTCTTTAAATAAATAATACAAGGCTCTAAAAAACAAAATAAGATCCTAGTCTGTTTTTTGAATACCACTTTTCAAAGCAACATTCATTGTATGCAAACTGCAACTGCCAATATTTGGTAAGTAATTGTATATTCTCAAGGTTTTCTTGAAATTCAGTTTTAAATAATTTAATCATTTTTTTATTTACATTCCCTGGAGAATTGAATTATTTCTGAAAGTTTTAAACTGTTCAATCCTTACTTTATAAAACTAAGAAGATCTTCAGCTTTAGCAATTTAAAAATATTGATGTAAAGAAACGAGCAGTTACTTGATTTTGGGTTTCATTCCAAAAACATACATGCAAATCCATTTGTTGTTTTTGTGCAATTTTATTAAAGCTTTCATCAAAACCAACAACACATGAGTTGCATTTTTTATCAATGCTTGTAAGGTGTTTTTAAAATAAGGAGCTAAATCATAAATAATTATATATATCTTCTCTCTTTCCAATTTCATGTCGGCTGTCACTTTACTATCAGGAAAGATCTCTTTAAACACTTCTAAGCTGACCTTTGAATTTCTAAAAGAATTATAGGTAAAGACTGTATGTAAACACCTGAGTCCCTCTGCATTTGTTACCTCATCCTTTATGATAAATTTGGAAAGTATTATTAGTGGTAAATATGTATCAGCATTTTGTTTATGATAATGTATTCTCAAATGACAGTGATGATGTAACTATATTGTTATTTATTGTTAAAAAAGTTTCTAAGTGAATAGACTTCAGCACACTATTATTATACTCTTTGTTTTTGACCTTGAGCATGACTAATGATGGCTAAGCAACCCAACGATCCAAATAAAAAAATCTTTTCTACAAAGTCCTTTTGTTTCCCTTCATTAATCCAAGAAAATTTGCCTTTCCAAGCAGGCTGAGAATGTGTCTTGTTATGTTTGGACATTATTATCGCTATGTTCTCCTAAAAAATACCATTTTACTTTTTTATTCAATGAAATATGATTCAATACTCACTATGGGTATTTCATAAATGGTAAGAGATACAGAGTTAGTTAAATGATAAAATTGTGGATTCTAATATAATTTCGGAACATTGAAAAAAATTCAACCCATCTTCAACTACATTATAATGTGGACAAGGGATTTGATTCAAAACCATTTTTTGATCATAACCTATCTATTTAAAAAATACTAAAATATGAGTTGCACATTATGGTTTTATGTAGAATAATTTTGCATTAATTAAATGCCATATAATTTTATTTCTTATGAAAGCCATATTTGGTTTTAAAATATTTGACCCTTTTAGCATACTGTTATAGAAAAATATTTAATTTTTCTAAATATGGATTCAAATAAGTTACCCTGTTACAATCATTAAAATCATATTTAAAAGGGATATTCAAATATTTTAAAATTAGATATGGTTTGCATAGGAAATAAGAATGTAATGTTAAAAAATGATTTTGGGATAAATCCATCTAATCCAATTTCAAAAATAGCTGAAAATTGAATGAATTTTTCCTAAAATCCTGAAACTACATTATAATAAGCAAATTTTCCCCAATTTAACATGCTTTGTATCTCTTACCATTTATGAGATAAAGCGAACAGAAAATATTTTATTATATCTAATACGTAAATAATAATTTTGAACTTACTTCATAAAAACAGCAATAAAACTTTCTTATTGCTATATAAAATAATGTAAACACTATTGTAAGCATCAACAAACACTGAAATACAGTTTTGGAATCTGTTAAAGGATGAAGTTAATTAACAGGAAATGTCACCAGATTTAACTTTTAGTAGATACATTTAAAGTTGCGTTCACGTTTGTGGCATATCTGCAAACAAAACAATTTTTTTATTTAACACAGTTAAGCCATGGCTTTTATTTACTGTAATGATGTGAAAAAGTAGTAAATTTCCAGCTTTATTTGAAAATTATGTCTATTCCCAATCAAAGTTAAGTAACGTCATTTTACTGATTTTTCAGGTTTCAGGTTAGTGGACACCCTTAATATATTATAAAACCAAAAGCAAAACAATAAAATATGTAGAAACTAACTAAATTCAAGAATTTAGTATTTTTGAATTTAGGTTCTTATTATTTTCAAATAAATTTACAAAGTTATGTCACTGATATAAATTGAGATTTTGATAGTTACATTTGTGTTATCTATTAGGTGTATCCAAGCTTTAAAGTGTGTTTAGACTATATATGTTTTACTTATAACTTCTCATGTGACATCTATTTGTGATTGTTTTAAGGAATATCCTAATTAATATTTACTGTATAATTTATATTATGTGTATATTTTTTGTTAAGTGAAATTGTGGGTGTTTGTGAAATAAGAAGCATTTTGTCAACAGCAGATATTTTTTCCTATGTACAACAAAAAATGTATGTATTTTTTTTCTAAAATGTAGTGTTTGAAATAAAGAAAAGACTTTGTAGAGGCAATACAAATATTGTAGACAAATAATGAAAAGAGGCCAGTAATTTTCTCCTATGGAAAGAAGTTTATTATCACTAGAAACGATGCTGGCATAATTGGCCCTTGAGAAAAATTTCTCAAAAGCTTGTGTTGTCCTTATGAGAAACTGTTCTGCTAGCATCATGGTTTGGGGTTGTATATGTTATAAAGATGTCATAGAACTGTGTGAGTGTGTAAAACAGTTAAATGAAGATCTTTATATTGGCGTCTTTTAGTGGAATTAAGATAAAGCATTAATAAATATTTTGGCTTAACCAATGCAAATAGCATATTTCAATATAATAACACCTCTTTCCATAGAGCATGTAAAGTGAATGAATAGATGATAGCCAACAATATTTAAAGAATGACTTTAACTCCAAATTTTCCAGACATGAATCCCACAGAAAATCTCTGAGAAATAATGGTAAAAAAAATAAGAAACCGTGTATTCTATACATGAATTAATAGCCAAACTAAAAGATATATGGTATATAAATATTTTAAGTGAAGCCTATGCATGTTTAATAGATCCAATGCCTACAAGCATTAAGAAGTGCTATGTTGGACCTAACATATATAAACTTCATGTGGAGATGCATACATGTATGCCAATTTGAACCTTAACATGATAATACAGTCATGTTTCTTGCGTATATATGTGGAGCAATCATACAAAATGCGTTAAATCCACTTTTATCACAAAATGAGTTAGGTATGGTTCTTTAGTCTTTGAGGTCAGTTAAATTCATTGGTGAACTCAAATTTGAGGAAAACGCATTATATCCAGCTCTAAATACAACTTAAACTTGGATTAATCAAGCAAAATCGCTTAAATCC
>JAHWXV011517732.1:0-10506 GCA_024586415.1 Phrixothrix hirtus
TTCACTTTTATCCCACTAGATGACGTATACATTTATTAAGTCAAGTATGCGCCGTATGCATTTGCGCTTGACATGCTTTACTGAGTGCAAAGTGACTGCGGGCAGTTTTGGGGATTATTTGGTTAATAAGGAGCGTTCCAAATACCCTGTATTACCCTTTGTCGATGAAGCAATTTATTAGTGTGCCTTCGATTTTCGTAACCTATAAAGAAGTTACAGATAGTACAAGATCAAGATTGAACTTGTTTAAGCAGTGAGTGCTGTACAGTGTAGCATGGCAGCTGTTATTCTATACGTTCTGGAGGCAAACGACAAGTGAGGAATTTATCATGAAGGAGTATAACCTGTGTGAAAGTATAATTTTACTAGGTTATTTAATTTTGCAAAGATCGGTTGGTGATTATGTTTCGTAAATCTACTCAATTCTGCGAACGAGTCGTAAGACATTTCGGCACGAATTCCGGAGATATTTTTAATTCTTATGGCTCACATATTCTGTAATTAAATGGATTCGTAATCTCATTTTACCTGATAAAAAAGATCAACAGCAATGGCCTTTATTAACAAATTGCATTAAAATTATACATCTCAAAATAACGAATTAGTTAGCGTTCTACTTTTATATATCTTTACGTATCAAATTTGAGTCCTATTAAGTAACTATTTATGTAATCATAAAAAATGGATTTCGTTCATACTACAAGTGGGATGCTTAAAATATCTTTACATAATATTCTATGCTCAAGTTCTAATTGCTTTTATAATACTAAAACTCCTAATCCAATCTATATGTATTAATTATTAAAGATTTAAAATTTGGATAAATATGCTGACGTCATGAAAATAACAAGTGTGGGTTGATAAGCCAACGTGTATCTTATAACTTTCACTTGGAAGTATTCCGTTACGGTTTAAATGTTTTAAACTTAGAAATATTTAAATTAACCTTAATAATAATTAATACGCAATCTAAGATATTAATTTAGAAATAAATAATGAGATCGAAATTAACGGAAAGCAAAAATTAAAAATTTTAGATTAATTTACAGCTAAAAATATAAATTCAAAGCAAACAGAAACTAAGTTTCAAAAATTGACACCTCGTTACGTTACAGGGTATTTATCCTAGAATTTAGTCCAGCCGTATCTATCCTTTCTTGAAAACACCTCAAGTTAGGATAATCGATATTTTCACATTTACGTGTGGATAACTACTTAATACTATTCAATCAACTAGGAATCGCTGTGCGGATGACATAAATTAGCAAACAGGCTATCCTCTAGAATATTTCAAAATATCTTCATGATATTTAATATAACATGTAAAAAAAGTTACTGATGCTTGTCTTCCATTTTAAGCAGAAATAAAAAGTCGGCAAATGAAATTTTGATAGTATTTGGATAATTACCGCCTTGCTTTTAATGTGAGTTATAACTTTAATTGTACATTTTGTGTCATAGTAATTATTATTTATATTTTGAATATTAACTGATTTAATTTAATCGTGCCCGTCAGTACAGTGATTAAATATGGTAACTGAATCTTTTATTTATTTAGGTTGTATTTATTTATTTATTTATTTATTTACTGTTTCAAAAGTGTTGATTTTAATAAGCAAAATCGTAAATTGTAACATTTAAGCAAGCGAGGTCATAACTTATGCGTTTGGCAACTGATTTTTACTGTAGGTTCGTACAGAGGTCAAGGCAGAGAGTTGCATGTGAACGGCTATAAACACTGTGAACTTGCACACCTAAACCAGGTGGGCAGAAGGTATTGCACCACTTAATTTTCTGCTCACAAGACCCGTTTGAGTATCTACACGTGGCGGTCTTGTTTCTACCAAACTCAGCGGTTCGAACCCTGCCTGGTTGTCATGTCGTAGCCAACGGTTTGCACAAGGGATAACAGCGTTGATGTTGAGCGATGAGCTCAACACCGTAATATCGTAAACACTAGTCTGGGTGTATTCTTAGCTAGATGAGCGGCCACCTTGGCTTAACCGCTTGGGTCACGTGGAGTTAACCATTTAACAAACTTCCAATTTCAAGTTATGATGCATGGCGAAGGGATGCATAGGGGTGGACAACTTCTGGGGGAATCGACATTATATTTCCTGCAGAATCGTGGGAACAATTATGGAACCACTTACTGAAACACTTTTTTTTGAAATTAGAGGGTGCTGTCTAGGCAGAATCTTCGGCAACTTCAATATCCCACCACAGACCTAAGCTGCCTGGAGCCCAAAGGAGTAGACTTCTGAGGGTAAAATCAGTCGGTGTTCAAAATAACGTGAACTCTTCGCAGACCGTCGCTTTTGCTGAATCTAAGGCGGTAGCAAACAAGGAACCCTGCGCCTACTAAACGCCCAAGATCAGTAAGTAACACATAACCTGATGCCAAAGCGCCTCAGAAAAGTGCTCGTCAATAAAAGCTTAGACAAATGTCCTATACCAGGGCTGTGGAGTCCGCGCTGAGGGTGGCCGTTCACTGAATGACTATCCTGAGACAGTTATATCCGCAGGACAGAAATGGGATGTTACCAAAAAAGTCGTGGACGAGTTGGATAGGTTGCTTCCTGGTGAACATGTTCCTTACTTCCACGGCACACAGCTCATACAGGGAACCATTGTGGTCACCTGTGCTGATGAGCTAAGGAAAGAGTAGCTTTTAGAGGTTGCGCCTTCTCTGACCTTAAATGAGGGTCAGAAACTCACTGCAGTGGTTTATTCAGCACTTCCTAAGCTCAACAGAGTCGCAGTGTAAATACCAGGGTCACACGAGAATACCGATTCCTTACTGCGACGTCTGGCTCGGCAAATCCCGGCTTAAGACCCGAATTCTGGAGGGTCTATGAACCGAGAATGCAGATACCCCTCAGGGGATTAAGCTGATTCTAAGGCATTGGCGAATCCTCTCTGAAGGTCTTCAGAGCATGCAGTTTCGCACCGTTACTGTCTTTGGGACGAGTAACCTTCTGGTTGCTCGATACCAAAGCTAAGGACACCAAAGTTGTGCCGCTTGCGTCCACGGAAGAGTGTTCTTCACAGTTTTAACGTCAGCGACGAACCTTCAACTGGAACAAATTAACTTGCAGCACTGCATAGCAGCCAGAAATCTTTTTTGCAGGAAGCTAGCAGTAAACTGCATACAAATAGACCTCATACAAGAACCTTGGTGTCACCAAGGGTCAGTTGCGGGAATTATTAACAACAGAGGTAATGTTTTCAATGTACCTCTACTCTAAATCCTAGGGCTTGCATTTATGTTGTTAGCAACATACTTGCCAACCCTCTGACAACATTTTTGTGCAGGGACCTTTGCAGTAAATGTATATTTGATGACACAAGATGGCGAGAAAAAGCTAATTATCTGCTCTGCTTATCTTCCATTTGATTCAATAGACCATCAAAGGAGTTAAGGGATCTAATTCAATTCTCTAGGGAAAACCAGGAGGAGTTACTTATTGGATGTGGTGCTAATGCTCACTACATTGAGTGCGGTAGCACTATTATCAATGAAAGGGTGACTCATTTGTTAAAATACCTCACTACCACCAATCTTCACATTATCAGTCAAGACAATGAACCTACGTTTGCCACAGCCAGAAGGAAAGAGGTACTGCATATCTTATAGACAATTACCAGGTAGAGGGCCTCCTAAGAACTTTCACTCTCGGACCACAGGTATATTGAGTTCCAAATGAAACTCAACCAAATCTCACAGCTTCGCCAAGGAAGGGATCCAGTACGCGCTGATTGAAACTCCTACATAGATTCGCTCGGCGCGTGTATGAGTGCACTGCCTGGTCGAATTAGTAGCGCAATAGACTTAGACCTAGCAGTAGTTCTCTTGAAGACTGCACTGATCAAGTCATTCCAGGATAACTGTCCTGTGTGGATTCCTCCTACGCGAACAACAGTTCCATGGTGGGATCAGTCATTGGAGGTTCTCCGGAAAGAAACTACACGTAACTATAACAGGGCTAGTAAGACCAATACAATCGCTGACTGGGACACCCTTGGTACCTGCCAGGTAAGTTATAAATCGACAAATAGCCATAATAAGAGGAGAGCTTGAAAATTATTCTGCGTAGGCATTGAATCTCTGCACCAGACAGGAAGATTAAACGTGGCCCTCGGACAGGATCCCAAATGTAAATTGGAGACTCCCATCTAAGATCAGGAAACTTGTGTTAATCAATGTTAATCAGTAACTTTACTCATTTTCCAAGAGCTAAATCAGTTAATAAATCGGTGGACCGCTAGGCCATCTTAGGAAAAAGCCATAGCAGTCAGCTTGACATACTTCCTATTGAAAAAGATAGAAAAGATGATTGTAGAATACATACGTAGTGAGATTCTGAGGTATTCCCCTCTGCACCATCACCAGAAGGCCTACCAACTAGGCAAGTCTGTAGAGACAGCCCTAACGAGCTTGTTTGCAGGATAGAAAAGGTGCAGGTTCATAAACAGACAAGCCTGGGAGTTTTCCTAGACTTCCAAGGAGCATTTGATAATGTTATCTTCGACTCTATGCACTAACCTGCCTCTAGTGGTGTACATCCCAACATTTTGTTGTGGCTAAGAAAGGACCTTCACAGCGACTCTAAGTCGCCGTAAAATAACAGCCTCAGCCACAAAAGTCTGTCCACAAGGTGGCATTATATCACCACTCTTATGGAACTTAGTAGTTGACGACCTACTAAGGGTGCTTAACTCTAAAGGAATTTTTTTTCAGAGCTATGCAGATGGCATTGTCTTGCATATTATTGGGAAATTCGAATCCACTGTTAGGGGTGTCACCCAAGATGCCCTAAACATATTGCTAACTGGGTCGACTTCCCCCAGCTGGTCATCAATCCCAGCAAATCTAAGGTAATGCCCTTTACTAGAAGGAGGACACCTATACAAGGGCCCCTTTATATCAAACAAAAACCCATATGTTGGAATTCTAATGTTAAATATTTGCGCGTAATTCTCAGCCAAAGATTAACATGTAAATACCACATACTGGAAAGAGTAAAAAAGCGACGGAGATCTTTTGGATATACCGCCGCACCTATGGGGTTACGTGTGGCCTGACTCCCAAAGTGGTACATCAATTGTATACAGCGGTTGTCAGATTAGCCTTAACCTATGAAGCACTTGTTCGGTGGCCGGGTGTAAGGAGCTAAAGCAACTGCATCCACCTCAATAAAATAGAACGTATGGCATTCTTAGGTATCGGAACTACCTTAAGACCCACACCAACTGCAGCTCTGTGCCTTTTGGTACGAACGGAGGCAATCAAAGCTGCATTCAAACTGATTCAATCCGAGTGATAGCGTGGCGAGGGCTACAGCTGGGGGCACACTTCAATCATTGACAGCTTACCGAGCTTATGCTGGGGTATGGGTGATCGTGTTACCCCGGTCAGGGCCTTCAACACTCTATTTTCTTCAATAATTCCCAGCACAGCGGATTGGACTAATAATACTCAGAAGCTGCTCGATTGCCGGGACCTGATCTGGTTTACGGGTCAAGGTCGACCAGTTCTGCTGCAGCAGGTATTTTTAGCAAATCTCCCAAAATGAAAATAACCATTCCATTATGGCACTATGCCTCTGTGTTTCAGATTGAAGTGTGCGCAATTTCGGCCTACGCAGAAGAATGTATCAGTAGGGACTACTGTAACCTACACCTCAAAATCTTCACTCACAGCCAAGATGCTGTAAAGACCCTATCTAATCTAGATTGGTGTGGGGATGCTGGCAGAAACTTCAAGTTCTAGGAATAACACGGTAACTATTTGCAGGATTCCTGGCCATCAGGGACATACAGGTAATGAAAAGGCAGATTTTTTGGCTAGGGCAGGTACCGCTATGCAAACAGCTACCCCAACATTGGCTTACCTGCCTTCTTTATAAAATCCACCATTGAGGCCGTCCTGTCTTTAAGGTTCAAGCAATGGTAGATCAAGCAAACCTTTAGACAGGCTAAAGCCCAAATTTTAGGTTCAGCGTCTAAACAAACTCAGTTCTTACTTTCGCTAATCAGGAAAGAAATCTGAGCTTACACTGGCCTCCTAACAGGCCAGAGCTTCAATAAACACTTAACCACAATTGGTGTCCAACAGGATCATCTCTGTTGGAAGGGCAATGAAGACGATGAAACATCATTTCATCTATTATATGATTGCCCAGCTTTGGACCATGGTCAGCACTGTATTTTTGGGTCTCAATTCCTTGAATCCAACGAAATCCTAAATGCTCCCCCATCCAAGATACTGAGGTTTCTGAGAATCTAAGGACTTCAGCGATAGTTGATACTATGAGTCTAACAAGCCTGAGTGTCAGTTCGTCAATCGAACCTGCCTTACAACAACAATAACATAGGTTTACACACTCGTGTACCAATTAATTTACCGTCACATTTAGTAAGTTTACGATTTCTTAGTAAGTCATGGATGAAGAATTTTGGTTTCACTACAATTATGTAGTTAATATCAGATCAGTGGGGCAGTAATTTTGACTATTTCCCGATTTGCTGTTAGGCAGGTAATTAATTTATCTTTTATTGGGTGAACACTTGAGACTATCTGACACACAAGGATCACCAGTTAAGCTGTAAGGTCGAGTCATTCTGTAGTATCTTTCTAAGTCTGCATTTCTGGTAGACTGAGTGGTCCCGGTGTTCGTTTGAAGAATTTTGCTCTGGCTCTTTATTGTTACGGTTTCTGTAATATCTACGGTATTGCTGCGTACGTGAGGACAGGTACAAGCTTGGATTATGCTATTCGCCTTCTTAGGTTGGGTGAAAAATACTATATGCACCTAGAGTGCTCCATAAATTGTCCTAAGTATCACATAGAACTTCAGTGTTCGTTGTTTATCGAAAACAAGGTATATAATTTTATCTTTAGAGGTATATTAAAAACCGATCATTAGCAAAACAAATCACCAAGACACTCGCAAAAAATCCGTTATCCACTAGCAAACGCCAGGCGCAAGCCTACACGTTGAATTGCCGACTTATTACATGTGTACATTAACGTAATCTGTTTTGCTGTGCTATTACGATAAATAGCATCACTGTAAATACTAGAATAGCAATTTTATTCTATAAATAATTAAACGTATTTAAAAATAAATGTACGTATATAAAACTGCAATCTTGTAATTAGGTAAAAACAGAGAAAAAAAAATAAATGATTAAGCTTCACAAAAAATGCATATGCAGTATGATAAGTAAATATTAAAATAAAATCATTTAAATAATTGAAATGAAGCAAACATTCACAACCAGATCAAAAATAGATACTGGGTTCGTCAGTGAAGCGGGAAAATTTAAAAACTCTGTAATTCATTTGACGTTTGGGCGAGGGCGTTCAAGTTAATGATAAATTGTCAGTCATTTAACGCCATTTAGTAAACATGGGAAAGTCGTCAGGTGCTCAACGTGCTTTCTGTGTTAAAGCGTTTTATAAAAATGGTGACTCCTCGACAACTGTGAGAAGGGTATTTCTCAATCAGTGCAATATTTTGCGTCATGGGCGGGTACCGTCCATCCACACAATTAACTTGTGGGTACAAAAGTTTGAAGAAACTGGACCTATTTTAAATTTAAAACATAAAGGAGGAGCAAGAAGTGTTAGAACGCCGGAAAACATTGATAGGGTTCGAACTGCCATACCGTGTAGCCTAAAATGTCCTGCGATTAAACATGAATTAGCATTGAATATCAGTGAACCGTCGATATGGCGAATTTTACATAAGGACTTATTGTCTCGCCCCTATAAAAGCTCATTTTCATCTTAACGGCTGTGTAAATAAACAGAATAGCTGATATTGGAGCGCTGCAAACCCACTTCAGCTACATTAGAAACCCTTGCATAGTCCTAAGGTGACAATATGGCGCGCTCTTTCATCATCTGGCATTATTCGACCATTCTTTTTAGAAGACAATCGAGGAAATGCTACAATAGTTACCGCAGTTCGTTACGCAAACATGATCACAGCATTTTTGAGGCAACTACTGGTTCGATTTCCCGAGATTACGTGGTTCAAGCAAGATGGTGCTACCAGTCATATTGCTCATATGTCCATTTCTACTTTAAGGGATCTCTTTCCGAACCATATTATGTCCAAAAATGGAGACATTGCTTGGCCGGCTAGATCGCCTGATTTGTCCACATTCGACTTTTGTTTTGGGGTTGGCTCAAGACCAAGGTGTACGTTGAGTGACCGCAAACGTTAGAGGAACTAAAACTAAAAATTTAAGAAGAAGATGCACGTATTATACCGGAAATGTTACGGCTAGTAAAGGAAAATTTTCGAATAAGACTACAAGAACGCATTGATCGTAATGATGCCCAACTGTCAGTATTATTTTTAAAAAATAATATGGCAAGTCCAACTCAACAGAAAACTATAAAACATATGTTACAATAAATACTTTTGTAGATACTGTAATTTTAAATTTTCTCGCTTCACTGAAGAACTATTTACTTATGTGCAACTTAAATTAACGTACAGGTACGGTATGATAAATAGCAACAAAGGCTTGCATAAAGTTTAGATATTGCCGAAACTCCGAACAAAGAAGTTTTTTGTGCTAATGTGAGTATATGAAGCCTATTAAATAAATAGACTCGACCTACGTAAGTGATACAGGTGGAAAGTATCATTACACAGTAACAGAAGACTATCTTGTACTTCGGTAAACAGACTGGCGTTCTCATTTTAACTTTTTGTAATCGCTTATATAAGTTACGCGCGTCGTATCTAGCCACATTTTGCTGACTCAACTCATTCCCAGAAATAATTGTGCCCGAAGCATCAAGATCATTGACATACGAACGTTACTAACTTTATGCGCCATATCACCTTTGTTTTGTTTTAATTTGTTGTGTATATATTTTTGGGGTATTTATTACTAAAAGTATATTAATTAGCATACCTGTAAAGAGCAATGGTATGTTTGATTCTGTCTTTGTATAAAGTGATTGACATGTAGTTCACATGTAAAACTGCACTGTAATATTTAGTATAAAAGTATTTAATTTAAATCAATTTGGCTTAGGACATATATGTATAAGCTGAAACGCTACTTGCGTCCTAGAGGTTGTTAAAGTTGTTAATTTTCCTGAATTAGCTAGTTTGCTCCAGCTACCACAATGGAGCTTGGGAAATCCTACATCTGTGATGAAATTAATTTAGCAAAAATTCAGGATTGGTTTGCAAACGTCAAAAATCGGGCAAAATTCGTGATTTATGGGTGCCACTTTACCTTAATTGTGTTAACTGTCAGACTTCTGAAATGGGACGTTAAAGGTCCTATTTCAAAACCGGAAGGATGTTCTGTTACTATGGTATACTTACTAGTTAATTAGTTAGCGTACGCCACTAGGTAGGCGCTTCAAATCCGTTTGTTAATTAGACTCATAACTAAAAATGCTTTACTAACTTAAGTCTAACGTTTTCCTATATAAAACAGTTGTTCGTTACTACTAAGTTTATTTATGACAGTGAAATAATAAGATCGTCTGCTTTAAACAAGTCGCTTATAATAAAGATAATATAAAATGGTACAGACATTACAATAACACTTAAACGATCAATTACTTAATCAATAAAATCGCAAAATAGAGTATCTCTGGGTTTGATCTCTAAAATTATCTTAATTAATAATAACAAAATATTGGCCCCGTCTAATTGTGATCTTAATTTACTATGATTACTTAAATTAAATATATTTTCGGTTCGTTAATTAAATCTCAGACAACAAAAACAAAATTGTCTATCTACTACTGGGTTGAAGTAGGTCTTCCAGCGGATTATTGCTAGGTTACAAAAAATGGGGCGTGATTTTTGAATTTCCCTAAGAAGTTCAGTGACTTGTGGAACGGAATAAAATGATCGAAAGGATGCCACTTACTTGAGATCTCCCCGGTCTGCGCCTCCAAAGAGAAAGTGCAGCTTTTGTTTGCGGATTCTATTATACCTTTACATAGTGCCTCGTCAGATTCTAGCCTTCACTAACGAATCGGACAGGTAATCGATGTTGACCCCAAACAAACTTCACCTTTAGCGGTATAAGGTCGAATTATTACTCATTCGACCTCCAATACATTACCATATAAGAGGATAACTCGTCGATTATTTTCTCAAGCTTACTTTTGGCACACACACCAAAGGATGTTACTTCCTTTCGTCACGTTCAAGACTCTACTGCCTGTTAATGGAAGTTTTCTTCCTGAAATTGCAGGGCGAACGTGCCACAGGTCACGTTCAACATTTATTTTTAGGAGAATAAACATTCTCACAGGAAAGCTGGTATATTTTTTTTAAAGAAGCACTCCTATGTTTTACAAAACGTGGACTGAGATTTTTGAATATTGATAAATGTTGTTAAAAATGGATTTGCAAAATTGGAGGGGGTAACCACTTCGGCAATTGGTGTACATATTTGACGGCAATACTCGGAAATGCACTAAGCAATGTAGAAATGCACAATAATTCTTCA
>JAHWXV011539003.1:0-10476 GCA_024586415.1 Phrixothrix hirtus
ATATATATATATATATATATATATATATATATATATATATAGTGACCAAAAAGGACAGTTATCTTCTACCCAAAATTGACGATTTAGATACGGCTTCCGGTTCCAAATTATTTTCAACCTTAGACATGAAAAGTAGATATTAGCAAGTCGGTATGGAAGCTGAACTCCCGGAAAAGGCAGAATTTTCCATTGGATCTGTTATCTGACAGTTTGCAGTGGTGCACCTTGATTTGTACAATGCACGAGCGCCGTTTGAAAGCTAATGGAATTGCTTTTGAGAGAACTGTCTTGGTAAACGTATCTGGTGTATTTGGACGATAACATAGTTATCGTAAAGTTGTTTGACGTGCTTCAAAGGTTGCGATGTACACATCTTCAGCTCAGTTCGAAAAAGTGCAACTTCTTTCAAGTCAACTGAAATACTGAGAAAGGCGTGGCAGCTGATCCAGATAAAATTCAATCTTGGGGAGCATTCTGGATTCAGTGACTGTCGAAATAATAAAACCAATTGTCAAACACTGTTTTTTTACTAGTGATACTAATTGAGGTAATAGTAAGACAAACAGGTAAAGCGTCTATAGTGACTTCCAGGTAACAATAATTGAATTAATTGAAAAAAATGCAAAATATAGGGTGACACAACACCTTTCTATAATGAGTATAAGAGTGAGATACTGAAAACACCTTGAGCCGCCTTAATTTATAATTAATTTCATAAAATAGATTTTGTGAGAAGGGAAAGGTTAAATGTTGGTAAACTTGCTATTGTAATTCTAGATAATTAAGTTAGGAGTAATGATTTTCTTGCTTTATACCTTTATTTAACTGTAACAGAGGAGTGTCTCTTATTTTGATAACAAAATTAAATACATTGATAAATAAATCGTTTAAGCTTAATGATGGCTTGAATCGCTTTCAAATTCTACACATAAGCAATAAAATGAAAAGTATTGTAAGATATTGTAAATAAAAATTTGGACAGTATTTTCTAGATTTAAATAATGGGATAAAGTTTAACTTTGCAGTGGTAAATGACTTCCAGCAAGCGATTAATTCTAAATAAAGGTTTGGAAATCTCCTATATTGTTAGGCCTTGCCTGCAACAGAATAAAGCGGCCGCTTTACTTAGTGACTAAGACGCTGGTCATGTGTAATACCTCCGGGTGCATTCTATGGCATAATATGTAAGAAAAGTTAGATACCCAGTAAAATATAATTACTCCTTGTTCGGTGGGGGGAGAAACCATTAATTGCTCAACGATCTTCTCAATAGAAATACACATACACTTGTCTCAAACAAAATATGTCCTTGATTGGCAATAGAAATTACTGAGCACCTCAAATAAATACGGCAGTTATATAAACTCAAATGGACATGAAGAGAAAAGAGCATATCTAAAGATCTAATAGCAGCAAACAAAATTCCGTTTTTAACAATTACGTTTTTACAGTCAATTGAAAGTTAGTGCACTTCTAAGGAAGCGATAATGTCAAGCAAGACCAAGTAAGATACAGATCAGAAGTTGTTATTAACATGGAGCGGTGACAATCGAAGACTCCGTTGGAAAGTAGTGGTCCCATTTATTCCATTGATAAAGCATATTGGTTTGAATGAGATTCCTTGCAGGCTCTGGATAGCATTTTTAAAAATGTCATGGAAAATGATGAAGGAGGTGTAAGATGCATGAACTTGGCAGAATCGAAGAGCAGAGTAGCGCAAATTTTGCAACAACTGCATGATGGTCCATCAGGATGGCATATGGGAGTAAATAAAGCTCTGGAAAAAGTTCCGTTAAAGATTTTATTGCATAAAAGGTAAGTATGACATAAATGAGTAGTGCTGAAAATGTGTAATATGCCCGTCTGGAAACACTGCATGGGGATACGAAAAACATCGATGCACCAATGTAATGTGGGAAACACTTTTGAAAAGGTAGCCATTGATATAGCTGGTCCATTTACAGAAAACCAAGCTGCGAACAGATACATTCTTGTTGCAATGGACTATTTCAGTAAATGGACAGAATCATACGCTTTACCTAACCAATAGGCATTTACAGTGGCCTAGACCTTTGTGAAACAACTTCATGGCGGTTTTAGAATCTCCTTCGAATTAAATTCACACTAAGGGAGAAATTTTGAGTCAAGAGTAGTAGAAGGGGAGGGTTTTAGAACAGCAACTAGGTCAAGGTCGAATTCATAGGTCATAGGTTAAGGTCGTTCACATCCGTGTCATTGCTCCTTAATTAGGTCAAGGATTTAAGTTGTAACTCTCACCAATCCACACAACTTGGTGTTACCTATAATCCCCCCTAGCCCTTCATAAATCATGCATGCTATAGTTTCGAAATAGCAGTTCCATATTTGCGTAAGTATGTTCCGTGTCCAAACTACTAGATCCACAATAGGATTAAGGATGTTCAATACCTTAAGATATATTTAAGTTCCCTGTCCCCATTTAGGCCTATGACCACAATATTGTCGACCAGATCTTCGCTTAGTACTTTTCAAATTTAAAACTAACCTAAAAGTCATTATTAGTAGACTTTTATTGTACTGACAAGGTCAGATATAAAATACTTTATTGTACATCCCATATAAATTGAGTACAGTCAAGTTTCAACAGTACATCAAATTGTCCAATTTTGTCAGTATCTTCTGGTTTTGTCATAATACCTACTTCTTCAGGTTGAGTAAATTTTCTTGTTATTCTGAATTAATAAAAGTGAGAAATATCATCGTCATAATAAAAGTATGAATTATAAGATCACAAACATTGAAACAAGCATTTGTACTAGATTTATGTGAGCATCACTCTACATATTTAAAGCGGTGTCATTGTTACAAATAATTATACACCAAAAATTTTCACCTATTCGTGGTTTGAACACAAAGCTATATTCGAGATATAATACATAATATATAGTGTTTAATATCGAGTAATAGTAGATAATACTCATTACTAATTGTAATAAACGAATTTAATAACCAATATTTCGCTACCTAACGTATATACATATTTAATTAATGTATTTAGTAATTGTGAATTTATGGAAAAATAACAGGTTGAACTAAAAATAGTTTTCGTATAAAAATTAGCTAAGAAATGTGAACTTCCATAATTTATTCAATGAAATGTTATAAATATTTGTTAAATTATGTAGTGAACTACAGGTTAGTGTAAATTTATTTAACAAAGATTGATTTACTTTAAAAGCGAATTCTTATTTTTATGAAAATGATATTATTTTGTTTTAACAGATTAAATATAGCATCTGACAAAACATCATTCTGCAACACAGTTTAATTAAGAAATAACAGTCCGAACTAAAAATAATTTTCGTAAAAAAATTAATTGTGATAATATAAATTATTTATCTAAGAAATTAGTGTATCATAAAAAATTGATATACTTTGGTCAGGAATTAAATGTATATTTTAAAATTTCGATCAAAGTTGTCTTAACGTGTAATATTACAAAAATTTCACAAATTATTTCGTGAACTTCAGATTAATGAAAATTTATTTAATAAGAAATGCAATCGTTATTTTTATGAAAAGGTTAATAATTTTTATTTTGTCTTAATGCACGTAAATAAATTCGTAATGCTACAAAAACATATTTAACTACTTGGCTCACGTTACAAGAAACACCTCCATGAAATAGATATGATTAATTATATATGTACAAAGTTCGTACAACATTAGTTCACTCTATTATGAAGAAACCGCTGGTTCTCGTGTCATCAATGTAGTACTGAAATTTATTCCCAACCTTCTCTGAAAGGTGGATAAATAAATTAGGTTAACGAGTTCATTGATAATGGATAATATAAAACAAGTACAAATAATACATTATAAACAGCCACGTAATAAGACTTTTACAAATAAGTTATCAACGATAACCTTTGACACTGTTCATCATTATCGGAAACATGGCAATATAATACATTGTAAAAAATTTCTATTTATAAGTTTTGATAAAAAATTAATATTGCAAAAAAGTGACGGATTTATAATTAAATAATATATTACGCAACCAGTGAACGAAATTGTGTTTCAAATGCGCGATAATCCTTTTCACGAGCCGGATGGTGAAGTCGTCGAGCGATTGAGAAACTATTCGAGCAGTTAAAATGCCTGTCGTTATTTTAACATGGTTGGGTGAATTTGAATGCATGATAGAGCATTAGTAAACTTCTTATTATATTCTATATATTAGATGTCAAAAACATATACTTTTAATCTTTATGCCTATCTTGTTGATTCTAAATTAAGTTCTTTAACAAAATGAGTGGTCGATGATTTGTGTATAATATAAATTTTGCTCCATTTAGATAAGGTTGAAATTGCTTGGTGGCCCTTGCAACGATAGGAATTGCTTGTTCTATTGTTCCGTATCTCTCTTCGACATCATTCAATTTTCTTGATGCGTAACATATTTATTCTCCATTTTGGGACAATACTGCACGAAATGCGTATTTGGATGCGTCGGTGGTTACTTCGAAAGTTTTTCAAAATTTGGTTATTGAAGGAGAGGCTTATTTATTAAAATTCGTTTACAATATTCGAAGTTCTGTAAAAGCGTCCGTGAATGAATGATTTTATTTCGCTTGTTTAAACATGTTGTTAGAAATTTTGTAATTTTGACAAAATCTTTGACATACTTCTGATAATATCCAAATAATGCTAAAAATGTTCTTATTTTCTTATAGCGCAAATTTTCGAAGGATGCTGTTTTATTCCAGCGTGTTTTATTACGTGTCCTAAGTATTTGACTGATAAATGCATGAATTCAGAATTATCAAGTTGAACTTTTAACTTTGTTCTTTTGCATTTTACAAAAATCTTTGTAAGTCTCGCCATTTGGTCTTGTAGTGAATTAGAATAGATTGTAATATTGTCTAGATAAAGGAAGCATTTATGAGCAGTTAAATTCATAAGTTTATTGTTTGTCGTGCTTGGAAAGGTAGCTATTGCGTTTTTTAGTCCTTATGGAATTCTCTTGAACTGAAAATGCCCTTATTCTGTGAAAAAGGTTAATTTTTGTGGTCTATGAGGCCTATGTCTATTTGACGGACGCCAAAGGCAAGATTTAATGGAGAGAGTAATTTATGCTCCCACGATTGTCTTCTACTACAGAATTATTTTACTTGACTCACATTAGAAACACTCTGCGAAATAGAGAGATGAATAATTATATATGTACAAAGTTTCATACAATATTAGTTCACTGTATTAGGAAAGAACCACTGGTTTCTCGTGCTGTCAATGTATTACTGAAATTTATCCTCAAGTTTCTCTAAAAGGAGGATAAATAAATTAGGTTAACGAGTTCATTGATATTGGATAATATAAAACAAAAACAAACAACCTAGCAATAATACGTTTGAAACTAATTTATCAACGAAAAGCTTTGACGCTGTTCATCATTACCCGAAACAAGGCAATTTAATACATTGTAAAAAAATTACTGTTTATAAGTTTTGATAAAATATTAATATTGCAAAAAAGTGACGAGCACTTTATAATAATTTTACCTTATGATAGCGGACTTTAAATAAATAATGAGCTTTTGAAAACATGCGTGTATCAAGACATGTCATCAAAGTGTGAGATTTGTGAGGGAGTAAATTGGAATTAACAATTTTTATAAACCCCCTTAAATAAAAGTTATTTTCTTGTTTTATGAGATTTAATTAATATAAAACGAAATGGAATTTTGATAACTGTACAGATTAATTACATAACTAAATTTTGTGCAGTAAAGACTGTGTTAACTTTTAAAATTAGAAATTACAAATTTTGTTGAGGAAATCTATGCTGTCAGGCTAATATACCAACCTAGGTTATTTTTTATAAGTAATGGCGCCGATTTGAATCACTAGAAACCGGTATTTCAGTTTGGGAGTAATATTAATGTAGGAAAACTTTCCATGATGTCTTTCTACTTGCATGTCAAACTTGGTTAAAAAGGTAGCTCTTTTAAGCTTCCTGAGAGTCGAGGTTCAAAAATTAGGCATATGAAAAATGCTAGATCGTGTAGCATAACTGCACCTGACACCTTATTTCTTTAACACAGGGTGTTTCAAAAGAACTCCCTAGTTTTATGTATAAATTTATTGGTGAAATTATTTGAAAACTGCATAGACGAGCACATGCAATGAAAGAGACTACTTACAAGTTTATTCTAATGTTAGTAAGCTGCAACGTGGGATGCATTTGTTGCCCTACACACATTGAGACGATATTCCACTTCTCGCTACGTATTCACCAACATAGGCACTCCTAATTGCAGACTACGTCTGGTCAATGATTACTTTGGGCTCCGAACACACGAAACACGAATCTGTTCAACAGTAGCTTCAGAAGTTCTTGGTGTACCTGGCGATTTCGCTTTTAAAACATCACCGGTTTCCTTGAAAGACTTTAGCCAATTACGGATAATTTTTGTTGTAAGTGGTTCACTATCATACCGACGTCTAAAATTATGTTGCACTATTATAACAGACTCAGTTTGAACAAACCAAATAACATACTGTGCCTTATGTTGCGGAGTAGCCATTGCACTGTGCTGAACGTCTGAACTGAACTGAGCACTGGCACCGTTATTTACAAGGTCAAATAGGCCTTCCAACTGCAGAAACGGAATTTTTGCATTTACGGGAGTAAAACTTGGACAGTTGGTGAACGAAACACATCAAACTAGAGTAATGTATGTCACTTTATACAAATTCTAGGTCACATCTTTTTCCAACTCCATGTATATTGAAATATCTAACTTGAAATGTAGAGTTACCATACAAATGTCTGAAAATCACATAAATACATTGGTAATCCGAGCTTATAAACATCGTTGTTGTATTGAAGGTCGTAATATTCTTCGAGTTTGTCTGTCAGGGATAGTTCAAACTGCCCTCTAAATCTAGTGACGTACTACTCAAATGATGATTCCGTAGAAATTGTTTTCATAATAACCTGATTACTTTTTGATTAATTTCATACCAAAGCATGATTCATATTTTCCGCCAACAAAGTCAAAGAAAAGTGGAAATGTGTTGATATGGTGTCACACCAACATAATGCTATATGTGGAGCGACTAAAGGTTTGATATCATCCATGTTATCTTCCGAATGCCACGTGGAAGTGGATCCAGAACTGTTTACTCCTATCTACATACACTACGTCGGCGTGATACCATATCAAAACTGATATTTGAAAGAAACTGAAAACCGTATAAAATCTATAGGTAGTCTTTTCGTAACCACTGTAATGTATAATTTGCAGGTGTAACTTTGGCTTGGACTGCAGTGGTAATGAAAAATGCATGGAAAGCATCTTTAATACATTGCAGTAATTGTATACAACCCACTTTGGTTGCGTGTTTGAAATGTTTTTCAGGAGCTCTGTCAGTGCTCTTCCACTTGCATGAGGTACTACCATAATAAAAACCATTCGTCGTTATCTTCTATTCGTGTGTAGTAAAAGTCAGCTCGTGCTAATTGAACAGGCGATGCCGTATTTTTCCAATTCACAAAAATTAATAAGCGGTGTTAAATATTAATGTAAAGATGATTTCTTGGAAAATTAGATGCGTCGAGTCATGTGATGAATCAAAAATTTTTATAAAGTACCTTAAATAAATGTTACATTATGTCAGTGTGACACCATATCAAAGTTAATTTAGCATAATTTTATTTTGAAAAACAGTGTTGCTAATTTTAAAATATACTCAGTGGGATAGAAATTGCAAGACCAGAAGGGGTTGGAATTTCCGGATGAAATTTGCAAGAATATTCACCCATATAATAGTATTAAATGATCAAACTTTGGAAGGAAAATCTTTATTAGTTTTGAAAAATTTTATAATAATTTTTAATAATGTATGGTGCGACCTCTCAGATTTACACATTCATTTGCACGCCGAGGCATTGGTTGAATAAGGTGGTTTATATCGCCTTGGAGTATTGCCTCCCATGCAAGTTGCACATCATGTCTCAGGGCCTCCAAAGTCAAAGGAAGATGCTGAAAATTTCGCAATCTTCTACCCATTGTGTCCCGCACATGTTCAATGAGAGAAAGTCTGGAAATCTTGGAGGGCGGAGAGAAAGATAAATCTGGACCTGCTCAAGACAGTTCAAAGGAAATATTATCTTGTTGGAATAATGGATCTTCAAGCTCTTGTAAGTATGGCAGAAAATATGTTCCAACCACATCCGTAATATATCGTTGTTATGTCATACTGCCTCGAATGAACACCAAGGGAGACCTGCTCCCATAAGTAATCTCAGTGCATAACACCCACAGTGCGGTGTACTTGCTTCTCAACTGTAAATCGAAGATTCCTTCGTTCACCTCGTCTCCTTCCGTTTCTCATGTGACTGTTATGCATTCCTAAACAAAATCTCGATTCGTCACTAAGGACAACATGACGTCATTCAGGATTCCAATGAGATCGTTCATTGCACCATTGCCACCTTTCTGCAGATATTCTGCAGTCAATGAAAGTACAAGTTGCGGACGATATGATGTTAACCCAAAACTTCAAATTCGACGATAAACTATTCTAAGGGTTACAAGACGACCTTCTTCACCAAACCATCAGTCGCCAACTGCCCGAGTAGAGGAAAATGGTTCTCTAAATTCCAGTTGTCCTAAACGACGATCATGATGCCCATTCATTCATTTTGAATTCCCGGTTCCTATTTTACAATGTTCTTCGCCATCTACAAACCATGTGCGGCACACACGAATTACAATAGACCGATTTTTATTTACACGGTCAGCAATTTCCCCAAATGAAAAACTAGCTTCGCATAAACCAATATTTCGACCTCTGTCAAATTCACTTAATTGACGGTATTACTCTCGTTTCTATACTTTAGGCATGATAAAATAAATAAAACACGATAACGAAAGAACAAAAATCAAAATGACGGTAATTAACAGTGAAAAAAAACAACAAATCGTACGATAAACACAGACAGAAAAAGTTAGCAAAAAATTATAATAACTGTCAAATGTGACGTTATCACATTACCACTTGATCTTAAAAGTTCATCAATTATTACTTAATATCACCCCAACAGATCTACTAACTTTCATTATGAAATTCCTACTCCTTCTTGGTGTTGCAATTTTCATGTCACTGAGTATATTTATTTTGTCTTATAGAAAACACATTATTTTGCAACATACTATTATATCTTTCTACATTGGCTCACTGTATTAGAAGCACGTTTATAAAATAAACAGATGTATAATTATATACGTACAAATTTCCTTTAATATTACTTCATCGTATTAATAAAACGTCCGGTTTGTTGCATTGCCAGTATAATACTGCAATTTTTTCCGAATTTTCTTTGAAATAATTATAATAATTTAGTTTAACGAATTCGTTGATACCATGTAACCTTCCCTAAGGTAGGTAGCTTAAATAAGTAAGAAGTGGGTGTTCATGTAAACCACTATACGAAAGCTTAAGCAGTAATATATTTTTATGTTAAAGTAAACTATTGGTACCTAATAAAAAAAACCCTAATAAAACATTTTAAAGATAGGTCTAACAATATTTGGTAAAAGTTGTCAAGGGCATTGAGTACAATTGACTGTACAAATGTTTAGATATTATCTTCTCGTATGCTTTTATTATTGTATACATGAGGTAAATTAATATAAAAAATAAATTGAAACTTGTAGGTGGCAATAATTCCGGCATCTATAGAAGCCAAATAACGTTCAGACAGTTTGTAATTCCACGTTAAAATTTATAGATGGTCTACGCTGACAAGGATCTGCACAAGGTTCTTATATATTTTAAATTTCGACGGCAGCGCCTTGAATAAATATGTATAAAATGTGTCATGTTAAAAGCAAATTTGATGGAGATCTATTATCCATTTAGGCCTTTGAATTTGAAATAATATATAGTGCTATTTTGATAAGTTTAAAAATAGGGCCGTTAATGTCAATGATGTAATTGATGTAGCTGAAAATATCAGCAAGTCACCGTTAATCATCATTACACCATTAGAACTCATAAATATGACATTAGCATTTCATCGTATAAGGACTTAATAGCATGGAGTTTCGAATGCTTTTGTATATTTACAGATCTTGTTATTATATTTATTTTAGCATCAAAATGTGCAAATTTGTTTGTTGGATTATGTGCCTGCTTCTCCAAGACAATTTTTATTATCAATTGCATTTTTTCGGTTTGGTACAGGATCACTTTAAATAAACCTGTTCGTTACTTTATTATTATTTGATTCAGTTGTTATTTAGTTAAGGTAAACCGAAGCAGGATACTAATCTTTTCCTAATACATACAAATCAATCACCCATTTTGTTCATTATGAGTTTGTGTTAGATTGCAAATGGATGTTCAGTTATCTATTCAAAGTCTGCTCAGAGCTAAATAACGAGATAGATATTTATATATATATATATATATATATATATATATATAT
>JAHWXV011549864.1:0-10193 GCA_024586415.1 Phrixothrix hirtus
TTTATATATATATATATATATATATATATATATATATATATATATATATATATATATATATATATATATATATAGTTATATTGATACAGTATAATAGTTTGACAATAAATGTGTTTACATTTTTATTAATATAATATTAAATGAAATTTATTTAGATGGACAGTTATTACGACGTTGGGCATCTGCTTATGAAGATGGCACTTATTTACCATCAGGTTCAAAAAGACCCAACCCATTAACTCTTAGTGAGCAATTATTGGAAGGTGCAATCGGTTCAAAATCACGAACTGGCAAGAATGCTCTTCTTGTCTTTTTTGGTATAACATTTATATACATACTTATATAATTGTTCTTATATTTACTTTTCTATTAGGACAACAAGTTGTTGAGGAAATTTTGGATGCCCAAAGGCCTGCTTGTCCACCAGAGTATTTTAATATTCTAATTCCTAAGAATCATGCATATAGAGAGAAACCTCATCATACTGAACTACCATTTCTAAGAACTAGATACGACCAAACCACTGGTTACAGTCCAAATAATCCCAGGCAACAGGTAAGTACTGATATAATATACAAAAGAGATATTCATATCCTGGTTATTATTATTATTATTATTATTATTGAAAATTCTATGTGAGATTTACATCGGTCATGAATGATGTCTCTAGTTATGTGTGAAGTATTTAAAGCATGGAATAAGCTTTGTATATACCAAATGCTAAATCAATGTATTTTCCATGCTTACCTTAAAAAATCAAAGTTATTTACTCTATCTATTTATACAATCGTCCGCAAAGCAAAATTTAGCTGAAAATGTCTAACAATAATATTCAATTTTTAGAAATGATGTATATTATATATAATACAACTGCTATTCATAGTTTTAGGTCTACATCTATTAATTTGTATATAGTTAAAAAAATAAATAATGAATAAGTAGTTGTAGGTATTATTGGATGTGATCTGTAAGGTTTTAGTAAAATTGCAGAAATGGATATTCAATAAGAAATTCACCCCAATTAGTAACTACAGTTAAAATAATAGTGAAAATAATTTATGTAAATAAATTATAATTAATATATTTAGGCATAAATAGAAAAACATCTTCATGTGTGGTTAAAAATAGACATAAATCTAGCACTGTGATTCATGTCCATGTAAATTGAGCATTAAATGGCATCATAATAATATTATTTTAGTTGAATGAAATTACACCATATATTGATGGAGGTCTAACCTATGGTATTACAAAACAATGGGCTGATCAACTGCGTACATACTCCAACGGAACTGTAGATCCAGATGGTCTTTTGGCTTATTCTCATGATGGCTTATTTCCAGAATATAATACACAACGTCTTCCATTAGCTAATCCTCCCCCTCCATTTCATCATGCAGAATTTATTCAAAGACATGCCACAGCACCTGTTTCTAGATTTTTTAGTAAGTTATATCATGATACAACTAACATATATGATTGTCCGATGAATGCATCTGCATCTGTGTTGCACCTCTTGTATTTCTAGAAGCAAAATAGGCAACGCCTAGTATGCTACTATAATAGTAAGTACTGTTATAATATTTTTTTTAAATGTGTTTTTTCAACAATAATAAGTTCTTACAAAATATTACAGCAAAAATAAACTGTATCTGTCTATACATTCATAATGTGTTACTAAAAGAAATACAAACACAGTTATAATAATGACGTTATTTCTACAATAACATTTTGCAAAAACTATTTACATTAATACGGTTATTTAATTAAAATAGTTACTATTTAATATCTTGCAGGTAATGCAGTATTGTAATATTTTATATAGAGTAAATTTATTATTTGAACATTAAAAATTCAGTGATCTAAATTATTCTATATTAATATTAAGTAATAATTAATATTCTTAAACTATTTTGGATTAATATTAGAAGTTTTCTTTTAATTTTTTTGTGACAATTTTGTTTTTGATAAAACATACTCTATGTATGTCACTGTTTAACAAATATTTTAAAAGATCTTTTAGAACATTTGATATACAAGTATTACATATGCATTTTTTCCATAAAATCTTGCACATTCTTTCAATACTTTCTTTGACGCAATTTCTAATAATTCTACTTTTAAAACACGTTTGTAGGAGCTGCAATAAAATTGTTTACAGCACATTCTAGCTAGTATTAATGTAAAAGATATACATTACATGAACACAGTTTTTTGTTAGCTATTATCTACAATTATTTTATAATCATCATTATTAACCGGAAATTGATAAATTCCTTTCACATGGCTTGCATTCACTGTGACATCAGCATGTGCATGGCTATACTTTGTTAGTTGTATTATGAGTACTATAAGGTGCTTTATTATAAAATTTGAGCAATACAAATTTATAATAATTTTAGAACTAGGAAATCCAAGAGGCAATGAAAATACATTCTTGCTAACATTTGGTGTATTATGGTTTAGATGGCACAATTATTTAGCTAGAAGTTTACGTCGTCATCATTTAGATTGGTCATCTGAAAGAGTTTTTAATGAAGCTAGAAAATGGGTTATTGCAACACATCAACATATTGTTTTTGACGAATGGTTACCAGCATGGGTAAACACTACAGATTTGCCATCATATACAGGCTATGATCCAAGTATAAATCCTCAAATTGATCAATTTTTTCAATCTGCTGCATTTCGTTTTGGTCATACCTTGGTAACCCCAGGGGTATATTTGCGTGACTATGGAAGAAATGGTTGTGGTTATACATTTCCAAACTGGGGACGCTATGCTGTAAGAACATGTAATGTGTTTTGGAGACCACAAGATGCCATAAAAACAAATTATTCAGCTACTGAATTTATTGACATTGATCGAGTTTTAATGGGCATGTCTGTACAGTTATGTGAAGAAGAAGACCATAAAATTGTTGAAGATTTAAGAGGAAATGTTTTTGGACCTTTAGAGTTTCCTAGAAGAGATTTAATGGCAATTAATATTCAAAGAGGAAGAGATCATGGATTACCTGATTTTAATACCGCTAGAAGAGCATATGGTTTGCAACCTATTACAAGTGTTGAACACTTTCAATATGTTAGTCAAGATGTAAGTGAACATTCACTATTTATAATTTTTCAAGTAATATTAAACAATTTTAGATAAAAAATCGACTTTTACAATTATATAATGGAAGTTTAGATGATATTGATCCTTGGGTTGGTGGAATTCTTGAGACAGGTGATGGACCTGGTGAATTATTTCAGAGTGTTATTTTAGATCAGTTCAGGAGAATAAGAGATGGTGACAGATTTTGGTTTAATAATACTGAAAATGGGCAAGTCTTTTTAAATTTTTTATAAAAAAATATTTATTTTCTATTGTAGTCTTTTTACAATTGATGAAATAGACAGAATAAAACAATTAACGTTATATGATGTTATAATGGCAGTAACAAAAATGGATGACAATGATATTCCTAGAAATCCATTTAATGTACCTCTAAGAAATGGTAAGTAATTTTGTTGTGTAAACCTTTTAAAGAATAAATTAAAAAAAATTACAGACTTGAATCAAAATTGTTTTGGTTTGGTTTGTTTTCAATTATGTTTCAATGATTAATGCTTTTTTAATGTTCAATGTCATAATTTATAGTAAAGAAAAAATACATATCTTTAATGTCTAAGTTTTTATTTGAATCATTGAAATTAGAGTATAACTTATGAAAGGTAAATTTGCTCTCATATCAAATAGAATAATGAAACTGTATATTCAACGAGGCAGGGCTACTATAATTTGCAACCCCAAAATGAAGACACTTGCCTAAAACTCGAATTGTTAACCAGGTCGTGCAAGTTAAAGGTAATGAGCAAGTATAAGAAACAAAAACAAATTTTAATTTTAGTATATTTTTTAAATTGTTTCACAAGTTTATCTGCCTACAAAAAGAAAAATATTTTAACAAAAAATTTGTAATGGCTGCAAGGTTCTGCAAAAGCAACAACATCTTGTTTTTTGTATAATGTGAATTTTGCTGATGATAAAACTTTGTTGGTAAAGCCATCTTTATTATTAATAAAATTGTGAAATTGTATATTACTATACTTAGAATTATATTTGAAGCTAAGCAACATCACATATTTTTCATCAAAGAAAATATTCTTTCTATGGCTACTGTAGTTCTAGATAAACAAAAAATAAATTCTATCAATTTTTACAAATTAATGGTCTTTTCTTTAACAGAATTTAAAGGTTGAAAATTTTTCAACTGCTTCTATAACAACTTCATATCTTTAACATCTTTACTTTCACAATAGAATGCCATTTTAAAATGTCATTAACTATTGAAATCTTATCAAATAATTTATTAATGGTAATTGTACTGTCTTTATGCACTTTATTGTTGATACATACTGCTAAACCTTTAGCATCAGTCTACATTATTAAATAAGCTAACCCACTTGAATTCAGTTACAATACTAAATGTATTCTCCAGCCATAACTCAGTAAGCATATGATATGCTTATATCATAAATCGCATTCATTTGGAATCCCTGGCTTTAAGTGCTTCAGGCAACATACAATTTATATAAAGTTCTTTCAATTTCGGTAGAATTACATTTTTCCCAAAAATTCCTATCTTATACGATATTTACAATTTCCATATATTTTTCAATAATCTTTGTTTGTAATATTCAATTCACCTTAAATTTGATAATAGCTATGGTTCTATTTAATTACTGAACTATTATTTTTTAATTTTACACACAATGTTTTGATCCATCTTACAGTGCTTGAATCACGGCCTTTTCTCTAATTTAATATAAACATTTTACTTCTATTAAACCATCGTTGTTTACTAAGCCATCTGGGCTAGCGCTTAAATAATAAAGTTCATTAGACACATAAACCGCATTGTACATCTCTTACATATCATTATGCTTCATATTTTCTGATAACTTCTTTTTCTTTAAGTCTACCATAGTAAATAGCAGATGTAGAAAAAGGCGAGCTGTATAAAAATTGTTTAAACAAATTATGACAGAAGGTAGTATCTCTTCTTATACATACTTTTCCAAAGAATGAAGCTAAAGTTCTATTTCTATGTAGTTCATGTCATTTAATATTGTTATGACATCCTACAGTTTCCACTGATACTGTCACTGGATTGTCTTCAGCTAGTTGATTTAAAATGTCACACTTTTTTTTCTGAAATTCTTTCATTTCAAGATCTTTCCTAGCAGCATTTGCACCATGATCAAAGTTGCTATCTGTGTTTTGGTTTTTAGAGTATCTTATTTTTTTATCTACATGTTTGCAGTTCTAATCAGTACATCATTTTCTTTTTCTAATGTAACGATGCAATCTATGAGCTTTATTTGGATGTGATAAGCTATACAGGGTGTCCCACTGTCATGGCAGGTTAAAGGTATCTAGAAAACTAATAGAGGGATTAAAGTCAAATTTTGGTAAATTATCTTATGTTACCTGTTCTATCTACTAAAAATATTTTCAAGATGACTGCACTTCTGGTAATACCGGAAATTGCCCCTAACTTTGTTATTTTAAATAGAATGTCTATATTTTTATTTCATATTATAAATTAATGTAACTTTTATCTTTACATAACTTTTATAGTTTTCAAGAAAAAAATTTTTTCGTTCCTCAAAGACCAAAATAGAGGCTTCAATAATACTGAATTACTCTAAACTGGAAAGAGATGCAATTATGAAACTTTTAACAAAAAACCAAATGATAATAAGTTTAGAGTAATTCGGTATTATTGAAGTCTCTATTTTGGTTTTTGAGCAATGAAAATAATTTTCTTCTCAAAAACTATAAAAGTTATGTAAATACTTTTTAGATAAAAGTTTCATTAAATTTGATGCAAAATATAGATATTCTATATAAAAAACCGAAGTTAGGGGCAATTTCCAATATTACCGGAAGTGCCGTCATCTTGAAAATATTTCTAGTAGATATAACAGGTAATACAAGATAATTTACCAAAATGTGACTTTAATCCCTCTATTTGTTTTCTAGATACTTGCTATGACAGTGGGATACCCTCTATAAATTTCACATTGCACTTAAGTTAAATGACAGAGCAGCACCATAACATCATGTTTGATAAGATTCTCACATTATAAAATTACTTTTTTCATCACCTGTAAATTTGTTATAACATTTTTAAACAATCTGTTAGTCTTTCTGACAATATTATCTATTATCTTGTAGATGTTATTATATATTGCAGTAAAGTTTAAAACTGTTGTGCAATTTTCTCCTTCTGTATTTTTTCTTATGCAAAAGTCACCTTGACAGTTACTATGGTTGCCTAATATATGATTCGGAATGTTTCGCAAATCATGAATTACCTAATTATTTGATAAACATTTTCTTATAGTCACGCTGAAATGTTGTATCCTTGGCTTCAAAATTTGTTTGAATAATTTGTCATTGTTTGGATTTACAACTATCATATAGATTAGATGTACATGCTCTGGAAATATGATTTGTGAACTCAAGTTTTAATACATACCTTCCGTAGGCAACATTTTCTAAAATTCTAGTATACACACCAGAATCACCATCTCCAATTACATATGTATGCCTGAGGTTATACATTCCTTCACTTTAATTAAATTCTTTCACATTAATTATTTGTTCCATTCCAGATGCTAAACCATTGTAATTTTTGAAACTGTTAGGTAATTTAATTGTAGCATTTTTCGAATATCTAATACAAGCTAGAAAAAAACTTGTTTTCAACACCCAGATATAAATGTTTCTTGTGTTCCAATTATACAGCAATGCCTGAGAGTGAAACATAACTATGACCATAGAATCGCTTTGCCCATCCTCCATTTACAATAAAACAAAGATTAGAACACTACTATTAAACATATCTATTATTAATTTATATAATGATATATTCAGTTTAGCTTCTGCTATGAAAAGTCTTTTTGTTTTTGTAAAAAGCTAAGTAATAGAACTTACTTTTCAAAATCCGGCAGATGATGTATCTTTGACGCAGTATTCATCACTTGTGCAAATTTATAATGACTTTTCTCGAATTCTTCATTGACACTGAGAGGCTGACTGCTTTCCATGTTTCTTTGGATAATAGAAACTTTGTTACATATTCATTTCTAATTTTCGTAGCAATAAAAAGTAAGAACACGACAAATAACACAAACAAGAAAAACAATAACAATAAAAACAAAAACAACTATATAACAAGTAACAATAATAGTAATAATGATAATAAAGATCGAACACTGATCAGAACACCATTAAAGCAACAGTAAAATGAACTTAGAAAATAAGAATTTACAATTTTCACTACTTGTAATATTTCACAAATTTCCAAATTACCTTAAATTTTTCCTAATCTTTAAGAACAAAAAGCATTTTTATTATTCTTTTATAGAGACAAGTAAACTGTGTGCCATTCAAATACAGCATATTTAGAATTATTAATTTTAATTTATTCATTATGTATAATTCTAAATGTAAGAAACCAATTCATATATGATTATAACTTACCTACATTAAAAGATTAATAACGTTTAGAGGTAAAGTGATCATGTTTTCAGAGTTCAATAGTTTATTTATAAATAGAAACTAAACAACTTTTAATAACATAGATATTACATATTATGTATGTACACGCATTTAAGTAATTTGATTTGATAAACAAATATCAATTGATTGATTATTTTATTTTATATAGATAAATGTTCGAAACATAGTTTCATTTTATCACTCTGACTATAAATCTATTAGTTTTGTTTTAATAGGTTTTACGCAATTGCTCCATAATGAACCTAAGCTCTGTTTGTCTGGTTATAAGCTATGCAGTAGGTGCACCAGCACTACCTGCATTTAAGATATTCTGTCCTCTTTACACATATTTTACTCTGCCCTGTATAAAATTATTTTCACTTAATTTCTAGATTATTAAGTAATATTTCACAAGTTTATAAAACTTAACAGGTTTGTTTTACTATCATTTTGGTAATGCCTTAAGTATTAAGAGAATAAAGTGACAAGTTACAGGTATATTCCTAATAGTTTCTTTATAATATTTAATTTAAATCTAATTTAAAATGTTCTAACTATATACACTGATTTCAATTTTATCTTAGTTCCTAGATAATCCTACACTAAATCTACTTTCCAATTTTAAAATAATTTGATTCATAAATAGAACTAGAATTAAGTGTAAAATAATGAAATTCTATAATTTACATCATTGTCTCTAAGAATTTTCAATTAAGTACCTACACAGAAAATTTATTATTCAAATATTCTTGAACTGTATTTAAAATTGTTAAAAATTTTATATAGGTTACATTTTAAAAAGAATAAAATAATTGGGCGCACATGAAGATAGCACCTTAATAAAAATTAATGTGAATGAAAACGAGGACAATTTAGTTCATTTAAACTGCACCTAGGTACAGGTTAAAATTGAGAACAGTCTAGGGAAGATAAGCCCTAAATGAGAGTAACTTTTAGGTAAGAGTAAACTGATTACAGTTTATATTATATCAGATTTAACTATATCATCACTTATTTGTGAATGTTCTTTAAGTATTTTTATTTTTTTATATTTATCAGTAATAAATTGTAATTAACTACTAATTTACATCTAATAAGTTGTATTTAGTATTAGACTATTGTGACTAACAATTATTTTTAATTAATCTATGGTTCAGTTACATGCATAAAGCTTGCATTGCTGTATTATTCATTCAACTAGTTGTGGAAAAAGAGGTAGACTTGGGATGTTCAATGCTTGAATGAGTTGCTCTTTTGCTTGTTTAAGTTTCTCTATGGTTATCAGTTTCTGTAGAATTTAAAAGGTGGTTGCCAGCACATCTTGAAACTTATTTTATTAAGTATATTTTAAGTGGGATAGTGAATGTGTAGATATTGTAGATACCTAAATGATAATGTAAAACACATATAGGAATAGAATTCAATCTTTAGATTTAATTTTCATGGTAAATTGCACATTTGTGTACGAACAATGTAGACAATTTTAAAAAACTTTCCGGGTAGATCAAATGATGAAAATGTGAACAGCAGTATTTAGTTGTTTACAGCAGTATATGAATTAATGTGAACATAATTATTTATTTTAAAAAGCATATTTTATTTATTTGAAAATATATAAAATATGATACAATGAAATTGTTTAATATGAAAATTGTCCCCTTTAACTTTAATAATTTGTTCTACAGGTTTTGGCATTGAATCAACAATCTTTATATTTCATTAATATTTATTATCTTGAAACCATATCTGAACTACTCTCTCAATTAGTTTGGTTTTTAGTTTGTAGCCCATTTTGTGAAGCCTAGCTTTAACAATGACCCAAAAAATTTGAATAGGATTTATATCCAGTAGCCAGTAGCCAGTTAAGGCAAGAAATGATTTTGTCTTTGAAATATTTCATTATAATCTTCAACACATAGCATCACACAGTATTTTCTTGAAGGATTGCTTTATGCTTTCCATCCATATTTTCCAGTTGTCTTACTAATTTCCTTTCTAATAAGTCTTTGTACATTTAGCTGTTCATAATATCTTTCATAGGTATAAAAGATCCATGCCTGCATAAAAAACCAGTCCCAGAATATTTTCTTTGGGATATCTTTCACTGTTTGATTGATATGAGCTGCTGTGGATTTTCATTGCCATTTTTTCTAATATATCAAGATCACAGTCTCAGTACTAAAAATTGTGTTTTATTTGAGAGTAGCATTCATTCTTCCAATTTACATATTTTTTAGCCAAAATTAGTAATTTTTGAAGTCTAATGACCTTTTTTCCATATTCAATAAGCGTTTTTTGTACTTTAGAGTCATGTATCAAGTTCTGTTGGAATTCAAAGCTGTTTTTTTAAGGATATAATTTGTTATTGTTAACTGAAAAATCTTCATATGTTACAATAGTTTTTTCATTTTTTCCATACTTTTCAATTTGATTTATTTTATTTGATCTGGGTTGTATAGTTTACTTTAAAATTTTATTGATAGCACTCAAACTTATGCCACACTTCCTGAAAATATTCTTTTGCATCATATTGGTATATTGCTTCAAAGTAACGATCTGTGTGTGTTTGGTGAGATATTTATTATTAGCAATGGCAGAAAGCAAACACATGAAACTTACAAATAATCATATGCTAATC
>JAHWXV011563554.1:0-10335 GCA_024586415.1 Phrixothrix hirtus
GCAATTTATCAGAGAAAATTTCCGGAGTTAAGCAGCCTTTCGCCTGTCCAGTAACTTGGATGGGTGACCGTTACAATTATTGTTTCCAAAATAAATGTAGTCAATAATCTAATAATTTGTGGACACTATTGGCATATGTGGCATATGTGCGTAAGAGAAAGTCGTGGGTTGTTTCACGCCAGATTTGTACTTATCAATTCGATATCACACATACCTTTTATTATAGTGTATTTTGAATATAATTGTATTTTTGAAAATAAATGATTTGTAAATATATATTTATTTATATGTCCCTATTTGTTATTGTGAATATTAGTTAAATTACACATTTTAACAATTTTTCAAACGCTATAATTTTAAATACGCTAGTTCTAGAAAATGCAATTAAAATTATTTTCTATGTTATAGGAATATATAATTTGAATTAGTACCCTATATGAAGATGATTACTTCCATCTCAATAGGAGAAAAGGGGAATTCAAATTTTTGAGTTTTTATGTGCGATAGTTTACCTAAAAAAGCACAAGTTAATGAGGATAAAACAGGCTGGAAAGTTTTTTATTTTGATAATTTTGGAAACGTAAGATCATTTAAGGAGGTTAATGGATATTTTTGTGACTGCAACATTTACTACAACTATAAAAGGATGCAAAAGTTGAACACATTCATATGTGGGCACTTGTCTCATGTTTTTGTATGATAAGCTGGTATGTTATTAAAATTCTTAGTTATCACACCGAATCCTTTCAGTTGGGAGGGGTTAGGGAACACTGTCAATTATGATTTTTATCCACCAATCGAATTAGATTTAAGATACAAATAAGTTTTAGCCTTTATTGGATTCTGCGGTTGCAATTTCAATCGCAACATTAATCACGGAAATGAGACAATTTATTTTTTTGAAACTATCACTACTATGGAGACTAAACCAAAGCAATGTGAAAAAATATTAATCCATACGGTGCTTATGAAATTGATAAAATAAGTGATTACTTGCAAAAATCATTTATTAAACATTTGTCCGAGTGTCTCAAAGTTGTAAGTAAAACAAGAGCTCAGTAGTGTCGTAATTGTTGCATAATGTTAAAGATATTTTTTAACTGGCAACCAACAAATGTGCAATAAAAAGCAATTATGCAATCGATTTCACACAGTTTGAAAGTATTGGTTGCATGTTGGGTTTTAGTTTTAAAGTGGTCGATGCAAATCTAGAACATTTTTCTGATAGTCCAAGCAGCGACTGCAAAACCACTCGACAATTTCATACAACATGAAACTTTCAGTATAGATAGAACTCATCGCGACAATGAAAGAGTCCCAAGGTTGCCTGAGCAGAACCCGTCACAAAGGCAAGTAGACCACCACTTCTGGTGCGAATTTCATATCGTGACTCAAATCATAAAACTTACAGAATAAAACTAACATTAAATTGTAGGGCTGAATAAGCTATTGAATATTTAGAACCTTCAAATGGAGGAAAAACTGGGTTTCCACTTCTTAAGCTATGTGAATACCTGGCAACTTTATTTTTAATTTATGCCCCTGCATAAAGTACAACTCTATAATCGCTTCCTATACATAGAAATACTTTGAAAACCAGATATATTGGAAAAAATCTGTCAAATAAAAGTTGCATAATTTAAAAAAATTTATTCAGTGAGTTTATTTGCCAACTTGGAACAAGGTTATATTGGGGTTTTGAAGGTTAACTTCATTTTTTAAATAGAAACCCAACCTGTTTATGCATGAATCCTATTAACTAGATTAAAATACAAAATTTTTATCTCGCATGGTTCCCGAAAGATTTCACTTTAAAAATCAATACAAGTTTTACTTTGAGATGAAATATATCGAGAACAATACATTGTAGGAAAAAATATTTTATTTTGACTTAATTAATAAGATTCAGTTATTTTTTCTTATGACTTGAATTACAATACGAAATTTGCACTGGAAGAGGCCCCTCCGGGCTTTCGGGATGAATTCTATCTATCCTGAAAGTCTCGTACTGTATGAAATCGTTGGGTGCTTTCGCACTCGCTGCTCGGACTATGATGTGGATGTACAAATTCTAAATTATACAAACATTCATTTGGATTGCGATATAATAGTAACAGGCTTGTACAGAAATGTGAAAAAGTTAAGACACTGAGCGAGATGGAGATTTTGGTACTAGCTGGTTTTAAATTAAATGAAGTTCCTGCTAATCTTACGTTTGGTAGATCAGTGTGGTGAATATTTAAATTTTGATAACAGAAACTTTTCTGTTCATTTGGAATTGAAAAGGAAAATGAGTTTAAAATTATTTAATAATAATAATGTCAACGGAAGCAATTTGTTCAATTGTTTTGTACCTTTAGAAGAAACAACTTTATCTCTAGCTGCTGTTGTTACATCAACAACTCTGTCACTATTACATTCATCCTTAACATCATTGCCATTGTCAGCAATTAATTCAGAATCTAAAAAGGAATCATCAGCCACTGCAGCCGCAGCAAAAGAAAAATTATTTTTGACCAAAAGAAGTTTTTTACAATTTGTTGTTATAAAAATTAAAAACTCTCATATCAACAGCAATATAACATAACAATGACACTTGATGTTTTTGCTGGCTTAACTGTTAATGAATCCATCATCAAATATGAAACCCACACCTACTTACCATACGGCTTTAGAACATTTGGATTGTCTGATAAAATATGAATTCCAATATGCACAACAGTTATATTCACATATTAGATGCGATGCTCTGACAACTGACATAAATCAAGATGTTCGTTAATTTAATTTAATTTAATAAACAACTTCCCCTGCTTCTTATTTGGAGAAATTAGGTATGAACTTGGCAGTCGAAAAGTAGATATACGCAAATTACCTGGACTAACATCCACAGATCGAGAAAACAATTTGGAAATAACCGCTTGGACAAAACGTAACTATATTTCTCTTAAAAGTTCCTAAATTCAAACATGGCACCCAAATGAACTACTTAGATAAATGCGTTAATCTAGCTATGTAGAATTATAGTTAATTATGTACTTTGAAAATGTATGCAAATTAAGTAGTTAATAAATATCCTTATTTTTATTATATCCTCATATACTTGTTATACTGATTAAGTTAAAGTGAGTGTATGCTCTTTATCTACGGATAACTTGCAAAATACATGTATGCATGATACCAATTACTGATTTTATGCAACACAAAATTTAAAAGGATTCTATTGCAGAAGTGCTAATCTGCCATGCAATCACACTATTTTGCATGATAGTTAATTGTACACCTACTATAGATTGATTACTGACAGTTAAATTTATATAATATTTCACTTAGAAAAACATAGTGTGTATTAAAATAATGATTTAAGAAAGGCTGAAATTGGAGAAAGAAAAAGAAAATGAACATGGTTTGCAAACTAACTTTACAGATATTTTAACGCACAAATGATATATACTCAATTCTGTTTTTACAAGTTCCTTTTTGTACAGTTTTGATTTAACACATGGCACATATTCTAGCTCAGGAGCGATGCGGTAGAGTAGGGGAGGTCATGTATAGGTGGTATTGACATAATATGTTGACTTCTTATTGACGATGGTAAAAATTTCTTACCTAGGTCACAGTTCCTAAAAAGGAAAAGAACGAAAAAGATATAGATCGAGTAGGGCACCAGTTGTTCTACTATTCCTAAGGGTATGTAGTGCACCTGTATGACAAAGTGTACCTCATCAGAAAATATAAGTTGAAGTCCTTGGCAGGATGGTTAAATGAATCCTTTTCCACCTAAAGAAACGAGAAAATAAAAGTACGATAATACACTATAATAAAGAAAAAATATGGTTCTTCCAGTTAATAACAATGTTTATTCTGAAAAACAAAGCAGCATTTAAACAATATCATAACATTAATTAATACAACGAAGCGAAATAATGATATATTTTTATCCCCATAGGAATGCATACATCATTAAAAAAAGTTACTGAATTTTGCCTTTTTGCTAGATTAAGGCTATCACAAAGTTTCATTGGGTATCATCCTCAGGCTTATGGTCTTACATATGAAGATCCATACATTAAACAATATTCAAGCAAAAGTTAATGACAGTGCTTTTTTACCGGATTAAAGCTAACCCAAAAACAAGTTAAATTAGACAATCTAACTTCTAGTACATAATTATTTCTAAAATTAATTATATCTGTAACTAATAAAGATTCGTTGACAAGGTTCTTCAATAAGATCAGAACAAATTAGATAATTTTTGAATACCCCTGATATACTAAATACTGACATTAGATTTGAAAGCAAAATAGTACAGTTTACTCCCTCTATAATGAAAGGCTAAGAGAGCAAGCACATTATCTTGTTATTAGCAAATCTTACTATTACTTAATTCACAAAATAATTCTTTAGTTATATATTTATTAGGTAACTCTTTCAGTAGCTAGTTTAAATAACTTATGTTGTATCTGGTAAGTTACATGATATGTATTACACCTGTATGTACAGTAGGTGATGCTTTATGTTAACACGGATATGTTATCAATCAGCAATTGTTATCAATTACTCATGGTCCTTGATATTTGTATTATTTTATCATGTAAAATGGCACAAATAAATAAAAAGCGGAATAAGCTCGCTATAGTAGTGAACAGGTGACAATTTCAGAAAAATAGGATAAACTTCCTAAAATTAATCAATAAACTTCAGTGTTGTTTGTACATTTTCGAATGTATCCATCTGCTAACATTCAACTTGAACTTCTTGGGATATACATACATATGTATGTATAATGTTCGACATTATATGCAAAAATTTATCGAAAAAAATACGGCTCATTCATTTTTCTTCACTATAACCGAATGCAACTCATTATAGAGAGATTATCTTATAGAAATTGTAATAGAAAGTTCAGGGGACATTGAAAATTCCTTGTTATAAATGAAAACTCGTACAACTGTGTTCATTATAGTGAGATCCGACTGTAATAACATCCTATAAGTAAATTGAAATAAAAATATATTAAATTGGGTAAATAACAATTTTAGACAAAGTTCTATATCCCACTATCTGAATCTTAAATTTGAATTAGGTAATAATAATCAATTTGATTTTAAAGTGAAGTAAATAAAATTAAACGGTCAGCGTTCTCGAGAAAAATGCCTATATTGTAACTATATTCGACTTGATTTTAAATAATATTGTATGGAACTCTTAGATAATAAATATTTCTACATGGCACTATAATTGTTATACATTTTATAACATCAAAAATATTAAAAAAGTATAGGTAACTGAAGTAGGATGGAAATACTTTACAATTTCGTTAATGAAATTCTAAATAGCTCATAGTAATTAAACGGCAATCAGTTCTAACACCAATAAATTAATATTAGCATGTATTAAGTTACTTGAAAAATGAATTGAATAAAACCTATCAATGTGATAAAGATTTTAACATTGAAAACTAATCGGAACAATTTACAGATATGCAGCTTTTGGAAAGACCCCGAACTGGCTTCAAGATCCATTTATCTTCATCACCAATTTATTAGTAAAACAGCATTTTTTGATAGTCAATAATACACCATGGTGATTGTAGTAATGAACAGAAGCAAACTATAACAGGTCAGGCAAACTCTGTTATAGGAAATATAACATAAAAATTATGACCTTTCTTTTCGAAGATCCCAGCTTAGCACGTCTGAGGTTCCACCAGCTTACAGCAAGACATGGAAGCCATCACCCATGTCCTAGCAGATCATTGAATGCAGAATAGATTTTAATCTTGAGAGGTTTTTAAGCTCATCAAGTCGAATAAAAAAAGAATCAGAACAATAATTATTAACTTATTCAAGATAAAAGATCAAAGAATACCCACCATAGTGGATTTTAGCAGTTTAAAAAGAACGTTCTAGTCACGATAGCTCTTGTCGAAAATGTAAGCTGGCATTCTTTAAACCCACAAAATCTTAAAATAAGACAAATAAACTCGATTTATTCAAGCATCTAAAATTCTAACAATGAATTTAATTCACGTAGCTAAACAATAGGTAGTAGCACTTCCTGGTAAAATAATGTAACAACAGATTCCCATTTAATTATATTAATTAACTATTGAAATTATGTAGTAAAAGTTAAATCTAATAGAATTACTTTCAACCTTAAACAACCAAAATATATACAGATTACATCCCAGAAATCGAAGTTAAAAGCTTAAAATTATTTCTTCACCTAACAAATAATTTTCTACAACATAAATACTAATAAATACTAATTTTCACCCGTAATTTGACTAATGAATATCCTAATGAAATGCAACAGTTACAAACAGTTTACAAAAAAATAAATTCAGTAACGTTTTAACATGATTTCATTCGATTTAGCACAGTTACAAAACTCTGTTTTGTTTAAATTTTAACAAAAAATAAATTTTATTTGTAGAAACTAAACTAAATTTTTTTTTACTAAAATCCTTTTATTTTACCTATTGTTTACAGGTTTTAGGGATATGGAACCAATCATTTATTTTTACATATCGAGGGTCAAATTGCAATACTTCGTAAGTTCCAAAACTGAAATTTTACAGGAAATACTAACAACCATTTAAAATCTGTATTTTAGGTGATAATGCGCACATTTTCGTAATGATCACATTAAATTGTCCATGGAACATATTACAAAAAGGAATTTCGTAATAATTTAATTTTTTATATATTATTGGTTACTTATGAGGTTTTGCATTCTTTCTTGCTTGATTTTACATGCTTTTGCCAGTAAGAAAGTTGTTACACATCTGTGCAAGATTAGCTATAATTATTAGAGTACTTAAAAAGATGCAATAATAAGGGTTTCTAATATATGTAAAAAATGGGCTAATATGGAAAAGAAGTGTTTAATCAATACAAAACAAATCATGCTTAAGAAATACATAACAAACTTAGTTAATGTTCTATCTTAAAAATTTAAGACTGTAGCACTAACAAACAGCAAACAACTAAACAATATTATAAAAATAAATAAGCATTCCACAAAATTTGATAACGTAGTTTCACTTTTATAAAACTGGCGAATTTGAAAACAAACAATACTTCATGACTATATCCTTTTGTCAGATGCTAGTCTGAAGAGTAAAACATAAAAACAGACTGAAAAGACCTTGTAAACTAAGTAATCATGGAAATTACTGACTTAATTTGTTGCAAATGTTCAAATTTTGTTTTTGCTATAGGAAGTCTATTTTCATGTAATTGTGGAAAAACAGCTGTACTGAAATTAACTTTTTTTGGTCTTCGTGGAAGTTCCTCTGGTTCATTATCAAAGTTAAGCTTGTATATTATAGTGCCCGTTGAACTATAACATAATTCTCTTATGTCTGTCACAGTTAGATCATTGACCAACTTTCCTGGCCTAATGGAATCTTATTTCAGCAACTTTAAGTTGTATTGTAACGTTTCTGCATGTCTTGAATTGTTAGCAGCAGTTCTTCTTTTCTTTGGACTTGTTCATATCACAGTGTTGCACACATACATTTTTCTCTGGTCCCAAGATAATAGAGACCGCATGTTATCAAACAAATTTTGTCTGTTATCTGAAATTAAATAACATCTCCCTTTTTTAATGCTTTTGAAATGCATTTACATCATATCCTCATGTTTCTTCCTTTTCTTCTTACATTCTGTATTGTTCGTTTTTTCCCATCAGGTTGCCGAAGACCATGTAACTTTTACCTTTCATTCATAAAATGCTGTTTTCTCTTTGTTTATAGCCTTTATTTGTTTAGCTATCCCTTTGTTCTTCATCTATATGATCTTCTGTGGTGTTCCCTAAAGCAGCCTTAGTGATGTTTTTATCAACTTTATCTAGATCTTTGTCACTGTGTTCCTCTAGGTCTTCTCCGGCATCGAGTGAGTAGGTAGTGTCATAAATTTCATCTGAATCTCCATCAATGTATTCCTCTAAATTCTCTTCACTTGTGGGTAGGCAGTCATGACCACTGATTTCCATGAAATTGTTGGGTAGTTCTTCTTCTCCAACATAAATAACAGAATTACTGGAAATATTTTGGAAAGAATTATTCTCTAGGTCTGCATTATTCAAGGTAATATCACCAACATCAACATTATAGAGATTTACCGATCCCTCAGCTGTCAACTGTTCTTCAGCCTTCTGTATAATGTCATCTATTTGTTCTGGAGATAACATTTTCTCGTTATACTGACATTCTGGCATATTTTCTGGTAAAACCCTGTTGCTTGGTTTAGATGGTTCAGCATTAATGTTATTGCAAGCAACGGAACTCACATACATCGAAGAATACTCTTGACGTGTTGAGTTGTTTATGACTAGGCTAAGTATTTTTTGAGTTCGCGTAAAGACTGAAGAAGAACTAAGTAATAGTATTTAAAAACGAGATGATTTTTTTGAATAATTATGTAAACTTAATTAAAATGCCTAAAAAACTATGAAGAAGGTATATTATCATATGATGCAAAAATTTGTATAAAGCGTACCAAAATTAACAAGCAGTACAGTAATAACTCGTAAGTTCTACACATGCCTCATAAATACGATTTTTTAATGATGTAATTGCGTAGAACATAATTTTTTATATTTAGAAAATTAGAACAGTACTGTAACAAATAATTCCTAAAGTTTTCAGCATAAAATAATGTAATAATAAAGTACTTTCTGCAAATATTAAGTAAAGATAACTTACTTGCCATAATTAGCACTTGTTGACATTTGGAACATACGAGGTTTTGCAGCAAAAGTTTTTATGCCAGACATATGAGGTAATGTTTCCTACATTACCAACTACAATTTTACAATTATTAATAGTTTTTTGTCGAGAGATGGCGTGAACAGTCAATTACAATCTATCGGCGCCAAAATCACGTTTTTGAAACAAATGGAACTTACAAAGTATTGCAGTTTGGTTTTTTAAGCACTTTTTTTCTGGAATGTATTTACCGTGTCAAAACAGAATTAGGTGTAGTGCTGTTAATCAAATGCTTTAAGTATATTAAAACTTATTCAAATTACTTACTTAATTCTATGAAATAATTTATTTGGAATATTATATCGGTGGCTACCTAAAGTTACCTTTTTTACTATTTGCATGGAACTAAATACACGAACTTATTTTGTTCTTGGGTTGCTCTAATATTGAATTGTTTTTATAATTTTCCCCATAACAAATAATGTAAACTGGATTAATCAATGTTAGGTCTTTAAAAGCTACCTCTTATGGAACATTTCTAAGTTAAAATCTTGGTTAATTTTTAACGAGGTCTATAAATCCGAAAAATAAGCTACTATAAATTTTGTTAATTTATGCATACATTTTGTTGCCACAATTAAAAATGACAAGAATAAATCTTAAAATTATGTAATGAATGTTAAGAAATTAATGTTAAATAAATAAAAAATTAAGGTTACTGAAGAAACCATCAAGACACAGAAATTGTTAACAAATTAAAGAACAGGATCTTGATTATTTCTTAATAAAAGTTGTAAATTTAAATTAATTATTTCAATGTAACCAAAAGCTTTTAAAGTTATTTCAACTAGCAAAATTTTTAAAATATAAATATATGCAAAGTAATCAAAATGATAAAATTACCAAAAGAAGTACTTAACTACAAATTAATACATTAATTGTTTAAACAATTAAATAGTGTTAAACAAAGCGTCAATATTATGTAAGAAAGAGTGTATAATGTGATAGAGAGGGAGTGATCCAGCGATTATATAGCAGTGATAAAATCGATGTAAGCCAGTCATCAATGCTGCATTATTAATATTAATTCAATTCACTTATAAAGAAACAATCCCAAGTGTAGACAACTAAAATATAAGAGACTCATATTTTTTTATCTGCGGTAATTTAGTTTTAAGGGGTAAAAATCGCACCTAAAGTTGGCCTGTTTTGATCCACAGAACGAGTAGGTCAATTTTAATGAAACAAATATTCTCCATAATGAAGAACAAAAACACGTTTTTTTTCATGCTGATATCTTACTGTGAGGTGAAGGTCACCCCTGAAAAGAATTAAAAATGGCAAATTTAGCGCCAATTATAAAGGATTTCTTTTGAAAAAATATGTTATAGAGAAAGCTAAAATAAAATCGATGCTTTTCATGTATTGCTGAAAAATGGTTGTAAATGGGGTTTAAACCCTTGACTTTAAATTTATTTTAGTACACTGGAGACATTTAAATGGGTTTTCCCCAGTATAAATATACATATGGGCTTTTTAAATATGGTGATTGCTGAGTAGCCGTTATTTTTCTTTGAATAGGGTAGGAATTCGGCCAGGTCAGACTGCCATAAATC
>JAHWXV011611770.1:0-10615 GCA_024586415.1 Phrixothrix hirtus
ATTATAATGGCAAATTATATGTTTATAATCCAATTTGAATATTTAATTACTGATCAGCTGATTGATGTTAACCTCAAAATTTATTTACCTTAATACCAACTTAAATAAATATGAAATATCTCTAAGGATATGTAACACAACCGTAAAATAAAACTGTAGAACATATTCGTTGTCACGGTCTCACCCTGACCTGTAAATATTCGTTTTTGATTTACGCCCTGTACATATTTATATATAATTTCCTTTAGGTCAAATGTGTATAGAAGTTTGGATATTTAAATGTTAAAAATTTGTTTCTGGGTGTATTTAAATGTATTTAACTTAATAAATAATTCTTTGGTTGTATTAGTACTTTAGAAATGACGGTTGCTTGTAATTAATAGAAATAATTTGGAAGATTCGTTGGATATAATTTGCTTAAGCAGTAACTGTCGCTGTTTGTAGCGAAGTTCGTAAATATAAAAATCATTTTAAAACTTTGAGTTGGATAGAATACAATTCCTTATCTCAAGTTTTTTTTGTTAAATTTTCGGATGTCGATTGCCTTGAAGGAACACTTGTGCTTTCGCTTTGCTAACATATAAACGTACAACGTGAATAATGTTTATTCTTTATTGCTGTATTTAAGAAAAGGCGTTGTTAGTTTTGACACAACAGTAAGACTAATTAAGCTTTCTATTTGGTAGTTACTTTGTTTTGGTCTACTCTTTTTAGTTTGACTGATAGGGATTTGTTTCTCTGATTCTGACTACTAAGATACTATGAGTTATCTTCCAAGGGTAACTACGTGCTGAATAGAAGCTGTGCTTGCTGGCTGCCCGTTAATTCATTATGGAAATAACGGATGCTGGAGCATGGATAACCTAAGGTCGTACACAAAAAATCTTAGTTTACTCGTTTCTAGTAATTTGAACAATGTTTTCAACTTGTTCGGTAACGTCGAATCCCGCTGGCTAACATGTGTCGTACGCGATAAGCGTCTATAAATTCCTTTAGTTCTTAGAGTTTAAAATTTAATATAAATTTCACATTATGTAGCTAGAGTTACTTGTTGACTTTTAGATTAAACACACTCAAAATGTAAAATAGTTGCGTTACCTTTGCTTTTCTTTTCGTATATAATTCAGTTTTACATAAATAATAATTAATAGCTTTTCAATAACTGCAAGATGAAAAAAACTACGTCGATAATTTATCTAAAGAAATATTTGAATTAAATTCATTTTATATATACAGGGTATACTTGATACCTACACGCAGTATAAATGTGTTTCTCTAGAGAAAGTATATTAAATGCTAGCTCTTGTTCTTTTCATATTAATTAACGCTCTTTACTTTAGATGTTTTTTTTTCAGCAACTTATTGCGTAATTGGTTAGCGTATACTTACGAGATTTTAGATTCGCGTTCATTCCTTCTTATTTTGTTTGTTAAATTGTACCTGTAACTAATTGACGCTATTATTCTCGACTGTCATTAAGCAAGTAATTACAGTTTTTTTACCTCTCAATATTTCTTTTTGTTAAGCTATTTTGCCTAATCATTTTACTTGAAGAAACGTATGGTTCTATGTAACTTTCCTGCTAAAATAAAGTTATTTAACTTTGGAGTAACGTTATACAGTACTTGTTAGATACGAGGTCTTGTCATAGAATACTAGGTTAGGTTTGATCTATAAAAAGCAATCCATTTATCCTTTTTGATTGTAAAATGTGTCCTTTACCAGGATATAGAATTAATGCCACTGAAGACTATGATTAAGATGTTATAATACTAAGTTAGCTTTGATCTATAAAAAGCAATTCACTTATCCTTTTTGATTATCAATGCGTCCCTAACCAGGATATAAAACTACCGTTGTTACTTATATTATTTTTTTGTATATATGATGTTATGCAATTTGTATACACTATAACTAGTTGGCTAGGTGTTTGAATAAATACCTATTTATTTGTTGAATTTGACTTGTTGTATTTTCGCAAAACTTTCCTTTACCTTAATTTACTTGTCTTTAGGATCTCTTGGGACTACAGTCCCGGATGCTGAACAAGTGCTACAATTAAGTTTATTTTAGGTGAACATCTTGTCGTTGAGGTGTTACCTGCTACTGCTTAAGCAAACGACTGGCGCCCTTTGACTTAATCCAAAGCAGAAGATACACACCGAGAAGAGTATTCTATTGACAACTTCCTTTCCACCATAAGCTACATCATATCCCCCCTACTCTACCCTTTGCTTCTGAGCTAGTTAACGTGGCATCGTATATAAATCGTAGTATAAATATTAGACTAACTTAGAGTGAGGAATAGTTATCTTAATTTTATCTAAGTTACTTTAGAACCGACTCTAAGTCAGCTAAATTGTTAATCTCAGTTTTAGCTGACGCTTCTAAGACAATATTTATAATCTTTGGTAGTTTTTTCATCCAAGGTTGTTTAAGTAAATATTTTGCAATCTTAAATGAAGAACCTGATAAAATTTCCATAGATCAATATAATTGTAACGGTTTACGTTCACCCAATTCGGTGTTCGATAGAAGTTCTTCGATTTTTTTCTTCACTTATTGTATGATGTAGTAAAGTAGTTTTTAGTTGAGAAAAATTTTGGTTGTGTGTTGTTTTAATTATATCCTAAATATTTAAAACAATTTCTTGAGAAAGGGATCCTAATACGTATTCATATTTTGTGGAATATTGAGTTATTCCTTTGGTATTGAATTGACTTTCTACTTGAAAAAGACATGGTTTAGGGCACTGAATCCAAAATCTGGAAATTTTCACAGATGTAGAAGCTTGTTCATAATTGAATAGGCTTGAATGCGCATTCATTTCGTTTACTGTCTTTTGTCCTGTTAAAAATATTTTCTTTTATTTTCACGAAAAGTAAACGACATTAATTTCATATTAAATATTAATTGAATTATTTAAGCTTACTATAATCAAAATTTTGGTACTTTGTATTGTCCTTGTTCCTTTATTCTGTTTTTTTAATAATTTCTGCTATCCTTATCTCAATATATATTAAGTGTTTCCGTTCGGCGAAATTGTATATTAAGTTTGTTCGTCCTGATCTTCTTTTATCTTCAAAAATATCATATATGTTTGCTTGAGAAATTTGCATAAAAAAATAATTTTATCCAAAATACGTTAATCTTCTTCTTCTTTTTAAATGTGTTTTTCTTTTTAAATAAGAATGAAATATTTTAATTTGTGTTTCTAAATATAAACTGTATAAATTGAAAATAATTTTCCTTATTATATAATTTTATTTTGTTTATATCACGTCGAGTCACCAATTACTGGTTTTTCTAAACATTTATTTACATCCAATTTTATTTTTATATTTAAGTAAATACAATAATCTAATATTATTTGTTGGTAGGCCACTACATTATTTAATTTTCTAAGCGGTAGTTAGGTTACTATTTATTATAGCTATTACAAGGCTTTAACCTAACCTACAAATAGAAAAATAAATTATTGAAACAACCAATAATTGGTTTATTTGACCGTTTTTAAGTGTTAAATACGAACAATGTGTTTGCAATGTCAAATTAATTACCTGCAAACGTTAACTTTTCAAGGTTAAAATGATATTTTAAAATATTTGATGTCACTAACCAAGTTAATATTTTAATGAACTATCTGCTTATGTTGTTTTAACAGTTGAACATTTTGGAACAATATATAGGTTATATATAATAAATGCATTTACTTCAGAACGAGATATCAGTAGCTTTATTCCTATTGCTGTTAATTTAAAATTGTAAATAATTTAGGCATTGATATATGCCCTTAATTCCAACGTATTTAACTTGAAGTTTCGTGTTGTCGTTTTATACCTATAACAATTTTTCTTAAATATTATATAATTGTAATAGTTATTTACTTACGTCAAGAAAATAATTTATTCTTCTATAAAAGTTTTATTTTAAGTGATGGTTTGTTTGGTTGAGTTTATAATCCATTTTTATTAAAGTAACTTTTTCTAAAATTGAGGTTATACATTCTCTTCAATTTTACGTGAGGTGTTCACACTTAAAAGATAAATAAAATGTAAATAATCAAGAAGATTTTAATTACAACCTGTAATACTTTTAGTACTGAGTTTAGTCGTTTTTATTTTTACTTAAGTAATATAAATTAAGAGCTTTACGTTGGCCATTTTAACATAATTGTGGTCGGTAAATCAGAATGCCAATTACTTATTTTCTTTGTTGTAAGTAACTTTTACATTTAAAAAATATTAATTTAACATTTTCATTTAATGTAATTACATGTGCTGATGTGCAAACAATTTCTTAAACTATTGAAGGAAGATATTACTTATAATTTAATTAACAAATTTTTTCCTATTAATCTAATATTACTTAAGCATCAAATTCAACGATAAAGAGATTAAATTAAACATTTCTTCATATTTCATTTAATTGTATACCGCAAATTTAATCTAACCATAGTAAAACGGTTATTTAAAAGGTGAAATCTATTGTTATCAAATTTAAAAATTCGTAATGGTTCAAATAACAAAGTGTTGTAGTTGAAATAAAAATGCAAATTTGTTTTGTAAACAGTTTGTCTGTTGCCTTAATTAATATCTTTTAACATTTTTCGAGATTGTAAATTTGTTTTCACTTTTCTCAGTGTAAGCTAACCCAACCATGAAGTAGCCAATAATATATATTTCTTCTATGTTTCATATTTTAACTAGTTATTTCATAGAATAATGAATTTTACACTTTAACTAAACACATTTAGCTTTCGATCGTCAATTACCTTCTAAATTTTCATCGTCGAACTACAAGGCGCATATACGCATATATTCAAAGCATTTACAATTGACCGCAGTGTTTGTTTATGTTCTTTATTTCTTGCACTCTTCACTATTTGTAGAAAATTACTTAAACGCATATTTCATTCTTGCATTTAGTAGCATCTAAGATAGCTTTAAAATATATTTAATTAAAACCTTACTTCATTTATTAAACTAATAATGTATTGTTTCAGCTGATGGTGTTACGTACTCGTTTGGTGTATTTTATGACGAGTTTTTAAAATATTTCCATGAAGGGAAAGGTGCTACTGCATGGATTCTATCCATACTTGTAGGAATTACTCTGTGCTCAGGTACAATATTATGTCAATTATTTTAAATTAGTAAACACATAAAATTTATTATAACATCAAAATCTTCTGCAATTTCCAGTAGAATGAAATGCAAACTTTAATACTTAATTTAATTAAGCCTTATTACGTTAATCATAACTAGATTTTTTTAACATAATGAAAAGAAGTATAGTAAGTAACGGAAGTAGGGTTCATATAGGAGATATATGAAAACAATATAAATAGTATTATCTGTTAGCCTATTATAATCTGAACTTTATTAACACCTACTTGAATGTTATAATGATATTCATTATGAAACTGAGTATCATAATGTATTCATTATAGTACTGAGTACTGTAATGCAATTTGTCAATAAAACATTAAAAATATTAGAAAATTTTTAATTAATTACAAAAACGCACCATTGATCATAACATTAAATGCAATTTCATACACTGAACGTGATTTTTTAAGAAAAAAAAAACTAATTGCGTGTTTAGCAATAACAAAAGGCACTCTATAATCCGAATCACTCATGCTCAACCTACATTACCACATACAGACAAAATTGCAATTCTATATTTCAGTTTAATCCCAATCCCTTTTAGATAAATGTCTAACTTTAAAAATCAACCTAGAAACTCAAAAATGAATATTAATTTAGACGTAATTCTAATTTTAAACCCCAATTCCAAAAAATATTAATGAAAACTTAAACTATATACAAAAGATGCGGCTCAGAACAATTACAGACACTTAACCAACCTAAACGAATGTTTAACACAAATTCATGTTATGAAAATAGCTATTTACACCAAAATGAATACCGAAATTTCATTCCAGAATATTTTAACTGTGTTATTTTAAATAACCAAACCTATTCTGATTATAATTATTTAGAAGATATAGAAATGCAAAATACTGTTTATTAAGTAACTATAATATGCAAACATGAACATATTTCCCAGACAAAACACAATATGCTGAAAACAAATACGACGATCTTACATATGATAAATAAGATAAACGTAGTGACAATTATTTTCAACAAACAAACAACTTTGAATATCAGTATGATCCAGGAAATATCTTTTTTTGAATAACAACCTCGAAATAAATATATAATCTTTGAATATGTAGATTCAGTTTTCTTCTAAATCATGTCGGAATTGTGGCGTTTACCAAGAATGAATTTATTAGCAAAATTACAAAAAATTGGAATTTCATTAAATTTAATTAGAATATTAATTTAGACGAGTTTACAAGCTTAATTAAATTTATATTTTATTACAGTTATTTTATACGTAATATAAAATTATATTTTCAATTATTTGGTACTCCGATGGATTCGCCTACAAGTCCGATATTAACCCAAATTGTGCTTGACGATTTGATTTCCGATTATTCACCAAAACTTAGTTTCAAATAATCGATTACACAAAAATATGGTGATGTTATTTGTGCAAATCCTCTCGATAAAATTGATAGCGTTGTTAATATATTCCATAGATGACAAACGCCAACATTCCAGCCTAATTTATAAAAAACTACCTTACATTCTCGAAATTAGTTATAAAATTAAGGAATGGTATAAAAATGTTCAAAATTTAATAACGCACTTTCAATTTTAAAATACATACATCTAAAATGCTTAAATCGGTTGTTATATACAAAATTATGTTTCCATGTTGGCAACTATGTTATATAGGACAGACTTCGATCTGACTAAAGACTAGAATTTCTTTGAATAGGAGAGATTGCAAACCCATTAAAAAAAGATGTGTGCTTATAATATATTGCATTGGTGATGATCATAAAATTAATTCTGAAGATATAGAAATTTTGAATAATTCTAAAAATTATAAAGAAAGATTTTTAGAAATAATTTATGTAAAAATATTGGTAGTGTTGTGAATTTTAAATTTGATACAAATTTATTTATTTTGTTTGATAAAATTTATTATTAAGCCTAACACTAATATCTAACGCAACTGAGAAGTAAATAATAATGATACAAACTTCTCTCTGTTACTTTTGCACACGCCGTTGTTACCTCAACCGAATAAGAATACGTATATTACCTATTCTGTTACTTACCTAAATAATATCTTTTATTTGTATTTCATAAAGGATAATAAATAAATTAATAAACTATGTTTATACAAAAATAATTCATTTTTGAGACTTCAAAAACCGTATTTATAATTTATTTATTTTAATTTCAGGTCCAATTTCAAGTGCTCTTGTAAATAAATACGGATGTCGACCTATAACAATAGCGGGAGCAATTTTAGCATGTATATGCATGATTATAAGTTCAAAAGCTCAAAATGTAACAACTTTATATTTTACCATAGGTATTGGGACTGGATTAGGTTTTGGTTTAATTTATCTACCGGCTATTGTTAGTGTTACAATGTACTTTGAAAAAAAACGTTCTCTTGCTACAGGTATAGCAGTATGTGGCTCTGGCTTTGGAACATTTATCTTTGCTCCTTTGATAAATCTACTTTTAAAAGAATATGGCTGGAGAGGAACCATGTTAATAATATCCGCACTTGTTCTTAAATGTGTAGTTTTTGGAGCGTTATTTAGACCATTAGAATACGTACACGAAACTGCCAATCACGGAGTATCTGTTGTAGTTCAGCCTAAAAAGGTGATTGTTGAAAATGGTTGTTCAAAGCAATCTGTGGAAAAAGAAAATAAGAATAATTTAATTAAAAATAATATAATGGACAACAATGTAAGTTTTACTCGAAAGCCATATGAAAATTTTATTATTGATAGTAAAGTCATCATCAGTGGAATCTCAGATAATAAAATTGCTAATAAATCAATAGAAAAGGATAATGGTATAGCTTATGACGATAGTGAAATTGAAATTTGTTCAGAAAATATAAACAATATTGAAAAACCACATAATATAGAACCTTCATCTACGTCAAAATATTCAAATACTGCCACCACATTAAAAAACAATTGCCTTTATAATACTAAATTTATTGCCAATGCAACAATACCTCTAGCTTTAAGCCATCCTATATTAACAGCTAATTTAGTTGAAACTGAACGAGAAACTTACGTAAGCCAAGTTTTACGCCGCCAGAGACCACTTGATAGACGAGATATTTTCTTTCCAGTCAGTGTATCGACTATTTGTAAATATTCTACCAAAGAAGATTTAGAAAATTTTGTAGATAAAGATATTCGAACAATACCTAAAATATCTTCCATCAGCAGTCGTAGACATTCGAGTCAATTGCAAACTGAAGATACCGAAAATGGTCTCGTAACTTGCATGAGCGAAACTAAAAGCACTCTAAAAGAAATGTTAGATGTGTCATTGCTTAAAGATCCCATATTTCTTCTTTTTACTTTAAGTAATTTTTTTACAAGTATCGGATATAATATTCCATATGTTTACATAGTTCCTAAAGCAAGGGAATTAGATATATCGTCAGAAAATGCCAGCATCCTCCTATCGGTCATTGGCATCGCCAACACTGTCGGAAGAATAGTCTTGGGTTACCTGGCAGATAATCCAAGAATAAACCGACTATTGGTGTACAATTTGTGCCTAACTTTATGTGGTTTAGGTAAGTTATTTTTTATTCGTGTACATGTGCTAAGAATTACAATTCCTCGTTTTACATTTACCAATGTAATAAAATCAATTTAAAGGTTATTATTAAAGCAATGCATTTAACTAATACCACAGTAAACGCCAAACGCATTTAAATATAACTCAAACAAGTAAATACTTTGCAAGCAACTCATTAGCACTTCTTGATAATGTGTAGACCTATATGTTGGTCACCATAAATAAAAAATAAACATAAACTATATCCGCAACAGGTGATAACGTTATGCACCATTGTTAATTGTAATAACATGTTTATGAAGTTTATGGAGGTTAAAATAATCTAACAACGCAGGAAAAAAGTGTTTTTCCATTGAATCACTTATACGGAATTGGGCGTTCAAATGAACCAAATTTGCAAGTAATTGTTATGAGCGGTTCTGGATACCACCATCCAACAAATGGTTATATAGGATGCGATAGTCAAATTTATGTAACAACAATGCGAATCAACAATGGTTCCTCGGGCGTTTGAATCTCCACGTAGCAGTCTTCAGCGAATAAATTTAAAAATTAATCTTACTAGAACGTCTGAGAAGAGAATGTTCAAACAAAATTTAAAAGATACAGACAAGTATGCAAAAACTATGTTCGGTTCTACATTTTTACTTATGAACGACCAAACAACATTCTTGAGAGACCCCTCTGTAGTCAGCATTCACAATATGGCGTTTGGTGTTAGTAAACAACATATTAGGGCATAATTTTGTTAAGGATGACCATGAAAATCTTGCTAGTAGGGGCTAGGTGCGTTATAGATAACAAATTATCATACTACTTCTGAGAAATCAGCGAATATTCTATCGTGCAATATGCAATAGTTCCAACAGGATAAGACCACTTTCCACTTTAAGTAAGAAACTCGCTTCGTTTGCTTACACTAAAAAGAGAGGTGTTTCTTTCTAGAGTACACCGGCAACCATTACTTGAGAATATAGTAAGATACATACGAAGAATCATTTTCCTTTAGGACAAGCATTTATAATATCTTCTATTTCTTCGAAATCATAGTAATTATCATCCATGTATCACTAGATTCCAGTAATTTTAATTTTTTACCTTTAGTTAAATATATTTTGAGTAATGCTTCTTTGGCACTTAGTTTAATTATAATAGGAAACGAGCCGTGTTTGACAATTTTTCAATAATCAAAAATTTTAAACATGGTGAAGTAATCGGCTTGGACAAAAGGATATGTGAATTTAATATTTGCTTACGTATCGGTAGATCAAAAAAACTGATAAGTTTCGCGCGTTTTCATGTTAAGTAAAATTAAATTTAAAAGACAATTTAAAGACTATTAGGTTCACGGAGTACGGGAAATTTCAATAATTAAAATAATTAATTGTACATAAACATTCATATATTCAGCAGCTCATCTAATTAATAATTAGATAGACTACAAATATTGTATTTATATAAAATAGTCTAGTTTTATATATGAAGGAGGACTGCATAATTCTAAGCAATAATTTAAATTCTATTGGAAAAGATTGCGTAATATCTCGCAAGTTCAATCAATGCATATTATAGCAAGGTTATTAAAAGAAAGTGAACTAGATCTGCATTAGCAGAACGAAGAAAGGGTCTCCATGAATGGCTATAAATAAAGCCATTCTGGAAGACTAAAAACACTTTCATTTCAACTTTTGAATCGAAGACATTAGCTACGATCTCGTAGTGTGATGTTGAAACTCATCGTGCCTGAGTTTCTGGTGTTTCAGGTACACGAATCGTATCGTTCGGACTTTGCACAAAGCACAGGACCATTGAGATAGAATATAAGAGAGATGACATGATAGCTATTTATGCTAGCAGAAAATGGCATCAGTAGGTGTGACTTAAAATACTAACAATATGGCGTA